>VXBA01003790.1:0-50161 GCA_013399895.1 Serilophus lunatus
GTTCGCAAAGCCTAGCCATGATTGATCACCTTAACTTATGAAAATGAAGGAAATATCCTTGAAATATATCTTCACTACACTCTTGGATACTGAGAAGTAGGATGCAAATCTACTGTTTTTAACTTGGTTCACTAAGCCATCCTCTAACAGAATACAAGAGAATTATCTATACTTTAAATTATCCTCTGAAAGAAACTTGTGACCAGAAGGGACTTACCAAACCTTGTCCCAGGGAACGAGAAAGAACTTCTGGGTGTGGGCATCTGGGAGCAAAGTGATATAGTGGTCGTTTTTATTTTGTAATTAAAAGGATCATGTTTATACAAGTATTACTTCTGCCAATACCTCCCACTACAGTAAATTTATCTAACCCTTGAATCATCAATAGGACATGAAAAAACTACAAACATCTATCTGGATGATACTGAGCCAAAATTCAGGCATATGGACTGTTGTATATTCTCTCATCAGGAATAAAGCATTGCAGTATATTCCTTCAACAGTTCGAAGAAATTAAGAAGAAAATTATGAAACCCTTAGTGTCAGCAAAGGGAGCTACAAAATCTGCCTGAGCTTACACTGTTCATGACCATAATTTCACCATATGTAATTAAAAAATAATAACTCTGATTGACAATATTTATCAGTTTTGTTTATGTGAAACTAAAAGACTTGTAATACACTGTAGAATGTGTAATCTGACACTGCATTGTACACTTGGAAGGAAAACTGTAACAAAATGTGGACAAGTTCAGTAGCTAAACACATGGTTTATGACTGAGAAAACTCCTTCAGAACAAAAGCTCTTTTTTGCTATCATGTACCAGGGCCATACTTTTAAAAGATGAAACCTAGTGTGTTTATGAGATGATAAAATTTTGGAAAATTATTCCTCAAATATACAGACATATAGATACATACTTATGAAAAGCCTTTTCAGTCCCAAAGGCCATCCAGAAAGAAGAACCAGCCTTCCCTTCCTGCTTCTTTTAATTTTGTCTGTCAGACAGACTTCACATTATACTACTATTTGCAGCAACAAAGGTAGCAAAATGCTAGCATAGTCATGGCAGAAAGCACACTAACACAGACATGAATCCAAAGCTCACATCATTAGATGGCCTCAGCTGGAGCAGCTCTGCTGATCAGAATAACAATAAACTGAAAAATAAGCCAAACAAATTTCCACAGATCTTCAAAGATTCATGGAAAACATGGCTGGCAGAGATCTGAAGATATTATTCAGCACATATTACAGACCAAAGGAAGGATCAGATTTCCTTAACAAAAAGTCGTTAGCTACTAAACACAATGGCTCAGGAACATTCTTCTGCTCATTCCTAAAGTTTGCCAGAAGCAAGAGGGATGTAAGGAAACACTACACTTCCCTTATCTTCTCTTCAAAATACTCCCTGCTCACTGCCACCGGACTTTAGGACAGAACAGGCTCTGGTTCACCTGCTCTTCTCATCCTCCTGAAAGACTTTTAAATAGCCTCTTCAACCATACTTTGTCCATCCCCCTCACTCTGGAGTTTATAACTTCTAATGCAAATCTTTCTTCATCAACAGAGTGTGGAATAAAATCTCAAAGGCCACCAACATAACAAGCTGACAGCAAAGCCAGACTGGTAAAATGATTAATTTATGTACAGAGAGATTACAATCTACCCACAATGAGGCATCAACAAACAGATGCTGAGAAACTAAAGTTCCGAGGAAAAGATAGAAGTGGTGCCAGGGAAACAACTTTTTTTCCCTCTCTTAAATATTCAGGGGAATAAAAATTCTTCTTTTTATATCTGTGAAAGTACAGTTCAAAAAGCTACAAATGAGTGGGAGAGGTATCCTTGTCACTAGACCTTCATCCTGCACTGGCTCCCTTTCCCCTGCAGTGGGAGGGGGCGGGACTGCTTTGTCAGTAAATCTGGCCCACAGAATATGAACATCTGGTCTCAGATACAACGGTATTGGTCACTCTGCTAAAAATCAAACAGTAATGTGATTTTATCTTCTCTAGCACCAAGAATACTGCCTCCTCCATGCCAGGCAGAGAAAGACAACCCATGGAACAATGAAACAGCAGCTTTTAGCTGTTGAAATAACCCCCATGGAGTGATTTTGTCCTTCTAAGACCTAAGATGGAAAGGAATCCATGGCAAGGCAAGTAATACAATATGAATGTCAGTGACAGCAATCTGACCTTGCAGCCTGTTATCCAGTCCAAGACCCTTATGAAGGTATTAGGTTAGTAAAGAAACAGTCACAAGAGAATCCCTGCACCACACTGATACTCAGTTTGCACAGCTGTGCTTTGGACACATTGCTACTCAAGACAAATTAAAGACTGGAAGCTCACAGTCTGTCCCAGTGAATGAGAATACAAATTTTCAGGTGTCATCTGCGCTTTTCAGGCTGCACTGAATCTCTGAAAGGTAACCTCCCCTTATACCACAAGAGTGTATTTTGTGTGGGATTTGCACTCAGTTGTTACTGCTATCCAGCCCATCTTTGAATAAGCTTCACTCATTCTATGATGTAGGTTTGCAGCTTCCACAAAGGCCATATAATATCTATCACCAAGGTTGGCACTCATTTCTGACAATGCCTCATGTGTCAGCATCATTAAGTAAATAACTTATCCTTAAGGTCAACCTTTTAGTTCGAAATACATATTTTCTCCTCACTGCTACTGTGAGGAGATTTCTTTTTTACCATTGTGCTATCTCCAATACTTGTACAGATTTAATCCTGCTCCAATATATTTTTCAGTCTTATAGCTGTCAATGAGGATCAACTTTAATCTTTATAACAAACTACTGTATATGTGCCTGGAAACTACAGGCAACATGTGCTCAAGTCCGCACCTGTGAAACAAAATGACTCCAAATGTATTTTCTTTTCCTTGTCACTTTTTGAGTACTGTCTTTTAAGCTTTGGTAGACACACTGCAATTTTTTTATTGCTGTGGGAGGGAAATGTTTTTTTTAGTATGCTATAAATGCTCAGCTATCAAGAGTTTGAGTAGTGGAAAAGAAAGGGCTGCCTCTCTTTGCTTTCTTAGGAACTACAGAATCCCTGTATCATTCCAAATTTAATAATTTTGCAGAGTGATGCTATAAATTTCCCACATGCATCCATCTTATAAAGCAGCATTTGCATGGATAATAGAAAATTAATAACAAGCTCTCTCACAGCTCATTAAAGGTTGTACATTTGATTTTGACAAATTTCATGTTTAAAAAAACTTCTACAATAGGAGAATACGCTTAATTTCTAAATGAAATATTCTCAGCAATGCATCATAGCTAGAAGGAAATTGCTGGAGCAGAACTTAGACTTCTTCCTTAGAGTAATAAAGCATAAAATAATAGCTTCAAACGCCAAAGACAAAAGTGGTTTTAGTTACATGGAGAAAAGGACAATTGTACTAAATTGAAGAACTTATGAATTTTAGGATATTTTTGATGAAAGCTGGGGGTAAATCAATTATTAAAATGAGATTTCATGTTAAAAGGACTCGTTTCATATCTGTCAATTACTGGGAAGAATAAATGGTTTGATACTGTGACCTTTCACTTCTGGTGTTCTGCAGATCCTGTATTAGAAGTGGAATCAGCTACACTCACACACGCAATTCTAGCAATTTTGGTAGAAATGTAAACAATGTCTGATTACTGTAAGGTAAAGACTCTCGTCACTTCTTTGAATGTGAATAAAAGTTTACATTTACTGAAAGCTAATACCATTGTAGATGATTTGCTTCGTATGTGAATATATTATCGTTATCTGTCATAAAAATGAAACACTGGTATTTTCCAAATCTCAGAGTCATTTAGAAGCACAAATTTCATCAGATGAATGAATCAGATTTAAAAGAAGACATGCATTCCCAAGGCCTTCAGGTTGTTTTGAAAAATGTAAGCAAACCAGTTCCTTGCAGATCTTAAATAAGTACTTTTCCACAGAAACGTCATTAAATAATTGGCAGTTTTGCCTTTTCCTGTGTTTCCTTCTTAAAGTTCAAAAAAATAGAAGCTAATGAACCTTTTAACAATATTTTTCTATAAAGAGCTATTTTCTTAAATAGGTATATAAATGCACATACAATCAGAAACAGGCATAAAAATTTCAGGTGCAGTATACTGCAAATCTATTCTTCTAATCTTGCCTTTCTGCATGACATTTGAAAAACGTATTTTTTCTTAAAAAAAGTGACATTTAAAGAAAATATTATTCTTACATTATATGACTTTATGAATTCTAACAAAGTTGTGAGAACTTGCTCTGTTTTATCAAAATAGTATCACTAAGATCATGAAGGAGGGATGGTAGCTGCTCCAAGTTTAAAATTGCAACAGTCCCCACTGAAATCTCAGTCTGAACACCACAAAAATATTCCACTAAAAATGGGATTTCCCTTGTACAATCACAAGAGGAAAGGCAGAAGAAGAAAGATTTTATACAATCAGGACCTACTATCATGTTTCCTGTTTTGGTTGCAAAATTTTGGCTTCCTTTTTCCCTTCAAAAAGGGACCAACTGCTACTCCCATGTTCAAGTTCTATTTTGCATTTTGAAGCAGAGAAAAAAAGAAACAAATGCATGACACACAAAGCACGTTTAGATGTCGAGATGTTTTGGTGCCTACTAGGCTCCTGCTGCAAAAAAACCCCAATTCCATAATGCTTTCAGTGCCCCAGACTTACTCTGCTCAGCCAAGGTCTCTTTGTAATAAGCATTTGAGATATTGTCAACAAGTCATTTTCTCAGATTGGTTTTCTCTCAAGAAATTTCAAATTCCTTGTTCTTTTTCAGACAGGTCTGACAGAATGGTAGGTGTGGGGCAAGTGAAAACTGGCACGTGGAGCCCATGTGAGAAAGGTTGCAGCATATACCTTTACCACCATCAGATAATACAAACAGTAGACTCGTGGAAATGAGAAGAGCAAGAGAAGTCCTGTGTTGAAAAAGTCGTTGGGAAAAAGACTCTCTGGACTGTGCTATTAATGAACAACTTGTTCTATGATACATGGGATTTGACCTGGCCCTTATCTCCATATAAACAATGTATATCCTCTTCCCTGTTTCTTAGTGTTAGGCATCAGTGCTTTGCCTTTTCTTGTATTAACTAAATACTTAACATGCCCTTTAAGCGACACTGTGGTGGGCTTACTTATGCTTACCTAGGAATTTTCTTGGAATCAACAATTACAGTACTTCTTCCCAAGGGCTTATAACAAAGGGTTAACACAGGTAGTTACGTGGCCTTTTCAAACCAAGATTCTGTGCCATTTTAACACTAGGAGCAAAAATTACTATCAGCACAAAATTTTATAAGGGAAGCTAAGGAAATAGATAAAAGAATCTAGCCATCTTTAGGTGAAAACCAAGGAGAGCAGACTCTGCTTCCCCATGTCCTAGAGCAAAGCCCAGCCCCATTAGCACATCCTGTGTGAACCAGTCTCAGACAGCTCTCCTCTCTCTCTCTTCCTCCAGAATGGTTTTTAAAAAAAAATATTTAGTGTCCTTTTGATCTTTTGGCTCCTTGCCTTGGCGTGTCTTATGACTTCAGCCGGAACCTGGAAGAAGCATCTTCCTAATTAATAGCTCAGGAATTATTTCAGACTGCCACCCACCAGGACTGTTTAACTGGATGGATTGTGTGACCTTTCAGCTGCTTTTCTCCAGCCTCTTCCCAGGGTGCTGCAAGTGACCAGTTTGTGGCTGTGTCCCCAGAAATCCTGCCTACCTCAGGCAACCCCTGTTATATAGTGACCCTGAAAAAGGCCTACTGGGGTCTGTACCAGTCAGCTTTTCCAATGCTTCAGACACCAGCAGTGCCACAGAGCAATGCTGCAATGCCCTATTCCCTCTTAAAATACTTTGTGTGTGGTGAGTAAACAGATCTGTGTTCAAGACCTAACAGATGAGCTTTCCTAGGTCTCCTTTCCCAACCTTTCAGACCATTATAACTCTGTGTCTACTTCTGGTAAAGGGCTTTCACATACAACAAAACTTATAAAACATACTCTTAACATTTATTTGTAAAGTCTGTATACAAACATGTGAAGAGAGTTCACAGACAAGTATAAACCAGAAAACAATACCCCTTCATATAACTTGATCACTAACAATTTCAGATTAAAACTGATTTTTGTAAACTCTGCATTTTCTTATCTACCATGAAACATCTGTAAGGATCCTCAATTTTCAGATTATGGGACCCTATATGTTAAAGTGCAAGACTTTTTAAGGATATGTTTAATGGATCATCTGAAGAATAAGACATCCAAAACAATTAGTCACTCTCTCAAAAAAAATCTTGACCATTTATGTAACTTTATTTTTCTAGTTGTAGTAATTGATCAAACATGTGAACCCACACACTCAAACTTATGGCACTTCTTTGTAGGTTTGTCTGACTGTCACACAACAGCTTGGGAATGCTGCATTTGCTCAATTAAAAATGTTAGAGGCTATTCCAGATGCTCCCAGCCAAGGAAAACTAGTGCAACAATAATGGGGAACACAAAGAGCCTTCATCATCTGATTTGTGCTTCTACCACTCCCTCTCAGGTCAAAGGTTTGGCTGACAACATTCATTAATGCTTTCTGAAATAACAGTATCACTCCCTCATCTCTTTCCGTCTCATCTTTCCAACAAAGCTTATAGTACAATCCCCCAACAAATGTCTTACTTTCCCAAATAATAGGAGGAAGGATGTGGCAGGTAAGGGACACAAATGCAGGCCTTCACAGGAAAAGGCTGTGGGACATGAGTGTCAGAATAAGCACTCAGAGTATGTAACTCTCTATGTAAGCATGATTAGCAGTTATGGTGCAATGGAAATTGAAAGGGCTGGAGAAGGGAAGTTAACAGAGGATTGGGAGAGAGAGTGACTCTGGGATGAAAGCCTACAAACCTAGAGGAAATAACACAAATATATAGTGTAAGGAGTTCCAAAACAGGCATTTTAGGGAACTTGATACAAAAAAGCTGGAAGCAAGGGCTAGTATTAGTAGTTTTGGGACACAGTTATACTTCCATGTTATTTGAGGGGGGCGGGGTGGGGGGAAGTGAGAATCATATGAAGGCCTACCTAGTGCTTAAGTTCATTGCATTTTCTTCACTCCAGCTAAGCCACACTTAGCTTTGGGTGCTGATCCAAAGAGTTTTGACTTTGCAGAGTTCTTTCAACAGTGAGTTAAGTATCTTGTCAGGCATAAGCTTACCACCTTCAGCAAAGACCCATCAAGGCTATTTGTGGCCAATAGTGTGTTACCTCCTAACAGGAGACAACATTCAGCTTGTCATTACACATTTAGTCTGGGATACCAAATTAGCCCAGTGTAGAAAACACAGGCACAGACTTGACCTTTACATGTTTAACAGATGCACTGAAGAAAATTTATCTAAGGTCTACACTATACAGAACCTACAGAAGACAAAGCAACCTGATGGAGTTGATGACCATGTGCCTCCGCTGATTATATTTTCAAACCGTAGAACAGTGTGCACATGCAAAAAGCTGGTGGACATTCTTGACATTTTGATATGTCAAAAAAACCCCATACAGATGAACTTCCCATAAATACTGTGCGAGCCTCTGTTTTGTCCACACAAGTCTGATAAGTGTGTGCACAATGAAGAAATTGAATGTCCAAGCTGAATTATACAACCAGAGTTTCACATACTGACATACTTGGAAGATGAATCAGAGACATGTGCTTTACACTTTTGTCTCTTGGGCTGATCCCAAGATACTTTATGGGTATACAGGTGAGCATAGCTTTTAGTTTTATAAGTATTTGTATCCTGTTGCAGTATCCTGAAGAAATGTAAGATCTTCCTCCTTAGCATTACTCGTATTGAAAAACGATAGTATGAAACTTACCTGAACAATCAGCAATAAAGTTGGTAGCTCAGAAATTTTGATTTCTACCTTCTAAAAAATTACTATTACTAATTTTTTTAAAAAATTATAATCATTTAATAAAGCATTATCGTCTTCTAAGATATTATGAACACTCTTTAGAAGATGCCCTTTCTTCACATGAGTATTCTAAACTGCGCACAGGATTGACCAGTGACAGGACCTGAAGGGATGGTCTTAAGTTGGGTCAGGGGATCTTTAGGTTAGATATTAGAAGAAGATTTTTCACCCAGAGAGTGGTTAGGAACTGGAACAGACTCCCTAAAGAAGTGGTCACAGCACAAAGCCTGACAAAGTTCAAGAAGCATTTGGATGATACTTTCAGGCTCATGGTGTGACTCTTGGGGATGGTCCTGTGCAGGGCTAAGGACTGAACTCAATGATCCTTGTGAGTCCCTTCCAACTCAGCAAATTGCGTGGTTCTGTGGTTACACTTACCAAGCACACTCTTGATTTCAGCTCTCTGAAGCCTACACCGTCACCATGGCACAAAGTGATCACTCTGGATATGCAGAGCATTGCAAGGAGGTGCATGCCAAACTGGGTAAGCTTAATATACCTGCTACAGCATTGTTCAACATGGAGAAAGCCTGATGTCTCCTCAGCACTCCCATTTCAGATTGACTGGCAACCCAGAGGAGCCCTAATATTCACAGGACAGTAAAAGATGGGCTAGAAGAACATTTTCAATATGTTTGGTCTAATATTACATTTTCCTGCCATGCTGCAGTCCCTCTTGAAATAGTAGGATGTTTTCAGGGAGTGGTAGATGTGTCTATCAGGGTGCAAGTGTACACTAAGGTAGTAGACTGCTCTGACTTCCACTTTCCCCGTCGTCACTTTTCTGAAGGACTAACACTTCTGCTGAACGTCTTTGTCAGATTATCATCCTGATATATTTCTGGTCATTCCTTTTTTGACTGGCTTCAACTCTCCTCTGTAGACTATCCCATTCCCTATCTCTTTTTTGTAAACTCTAACTACATTCAGCTGCTTTCTTGCACTCAGATTACTTTCTGAGCACTTCAGCCCATGTATTTCACTTTCTGTAATTAAAATGTGGATCTCAGCAAAAATTAATAGATACCTCAGACATTATCTGCTGCTTTTAAACTGGGCACTGTACTACTAACAGAGCTGATTAATGGAGACTCTGATTTCTAAAGACAGTAACTACTGGTATCTGCAGTTGGAGCTCTGTGATCTTAATGATCTTGGAAGCCAGGTCCACTATGTCCCACGTGAAGAAACTGTAAAGCTAATGTTCAGAATTCAAAAAGCAGAATTGAGCATTCTTCATACACAGACCAGTCATCTCAGCTTTGAAGAAAGGGACCATCGGTCTCATGGGCAGCCAAAAGCTGATGGATTGAAGGCTCACATTGGGCCAAATTTGGATTTTAGGAAAGAACAAGTTCAGAGGGCAACATCTTGTGTGCTGGCAGCTTCTATGTTAGTACTGCAAGCAATGGATCTCTCTTTGCTTTTCCATTAATTGACCACCCATTTGCACATAACTTATGGCACCATCAACAGCTTAGAGACTTTCAACTCTCTTGGTTACATTTGGTTTTTTCCTCAATGGTCAAAAGGCTCAAAAATCATATGAAAGATAAGAGAGACACAAGCATCTTGAGGCTAAAAGACCTCAGTTAAAACTCCAGGAATATTTTGTTTGAATCCCACTGAAATGGCAACAGAGTACCTGACCCTCCTAAAGCACACAACCCCCTTTTTCAAAGAGGATAAATCAAAGAAGATAGCAGTTTTTATGTGTCATTTCTTTTCAAAACAGCATAAGCAATGATACCATGGTATCGTCATGGCCGAAGATTCAAGAAAATCAATGTTTACTTTTGACTGCCATTGAGACATATTGTTGTCCTTAATTAGTCCAGTCACACTGGTTTAACTCATTGGGAAGAGCTACTCCACTGATAGGTACTGCTGACATTTAAGCAGCCGATAATACTTTTGTTGTTGCAATAATACTGATGATAATTTTGTTTCTGACAGGCTGAGAGAGTTGGGGTATTATGGAGAAGAGAAGCTTCTGGGGAAACTTTACAGCAGCCTGTCTGTACCCAAAGGAAGTTTACAAGAAGGTTAGACAGGGACTTGTTCTACAAGGGCATGTAGAGATAGGAAAAGGGTCATAGCTTTAAGAAAAAGGAGGATAAATTTAGACATTAGGAAGGAATTCGTTAGTGTGAGGCATTGGAACAGGTTGCCCAGAGAAGTTGTGGGTGTCTCATTCCTGGAAGAGTTTTAAGGCCAGGTTGGATGGGGCTTTAAGCTCTAGTGTCCCTACCCATGGTAGGGGGATCGGAACTAAATGGTCTTTAAGGTCACTTAATGGTCTAATCCAAACCATTCCATGATTCTCCCATCATCACTGGTGCTTTTATCCTATTCCTTTCAGGCTAAGGAACAGCCATAAAGACTACATATTTTATAGTGTAAAACTCAGGGAAGGAACCTTTCCCCCTTTTGCCCACAGTTGTCTTTGCCTATGTGCAAACTTTACAATTTCTTTTCTGCATCTTTACAATTTCTTCCATCCACTTGCTCAATCCATTCAAATGAAGAAGGTGAAAACATAATGTAGACGGCTTGCTTCGCTGAGCCCAATGCATAATCTAAAATTTCAGATTCAGGCAATAGCAGTAAACAGCCATTGTGGACAGGAATTATTATATAACAGAGCAGATATTTCAGAATCAGACAAGAGAAACTTTCCTTCATAATGGAAAATTGACTTAGAATAGGTGGAAATTTTACCAAGAGACATGAAAATATTAAATTAATACCCTTTGGTTATTTGCCTCAGAACTCAACTTCCCCAGGCTTTGTTCTGCAGATAGGAAGTAGGAAACAAAAATGAAAATATTTCTGGCATGAACAGAGAGCTAAAAGAAAAAAAGGTGGGGTGGAGGGGGTGGTGGGGGTGGAATGACTGCTAAAATTCCATATTTCCACATCTGCTTTCAATTATACTTATGTCAAGTAATTTTATTATTTGACAAAACCAATCCAAGGAATTAGGCTTTTGTCAGATGCCTTGAAATGTCATTAAGTGCTCATACACAAACACACACACACACAAATAAAGTCATGTTTTTCATCCAATATAAACGTGATTACTAGCCTGAAGGGTGACAGGAGGAGAGAGATGTTAGCAATTTGCAAACCATCGCTTCTACGTCTCCTGTCGTACTTGCTCTCTCACATAAGGCCAAAGCCAGGGTGAGGTACCCTTTCTCCAGTACAACTCAGGGTGCACAAGCTGAGAACAACAGGAGGAAATGAGGGAACGAGCAAATGGGGGAATGAGCACTGCCCAACTTAGACTGGGAAGGAGGAGAGGGGAAGTGTCCGTTTACAAGTTATAATTTTGTCAGCAGTCCAAATCTGGTTTTAAATTAAATATTAGCAATAAACTCGGAGAGAAAAGATTTCCAAAATGCATGACAAAGGAAGTGCTAGGAGCATATGTCTTTTCAACAACTCAACAGATGTCTCTCTTTCCCTCGCAGTTATCCCAGCCCATCCATTTAAGGTTCTCTATACTTTTAAGAGCTCAAGTCCTCAGACTGCTGTTTGTGTATTAGCTTCAGAGGAAATCCCTATAGGCCTTCTGTTCCTTTTACACCACCCGAGGTATGGCTTTGGTGGAAGGAGTGGAAAAGTTCAACACATACGGAAAAAAAAATAAGACCCAGTGGATGTGCCTCTCACTAGAAACCCCAAAAGGCGGAATTGACACCAAGGGTCAACTAGTCACTTTAAAAAATGGAGAAACAAAAAAAAAAATAGAAAAAAATCTTGTCTCTGATCACTTAATTTGTGGCTTGTTTTAGAAAGCAACATTGCTTTACTGCTTAACAGGACTGTGATCTCATGATAACAGCTGAGGAAATAAAATCTGTTTCTTTTGGCATTTTCTCATTTCAGGCTTGGTGATGTTTTTCATTCATCATGCTGATATTACTACAGAAAATGCTCTGACTTTTAAGTATCTTATCAAAGGGGCAGCCTGGTGAATCCATCACTGACATCTATTTGGGCCATAAAGCATAATCCTAGTCCTGAAGATCTTCCTTCTTCTGCTTTTCAGATCCTACTATGCAAATTTTTGCTTCAAGAATTTTTGACAGAATAAGGTCATAAGTAGTTCTTTCTTGAATGACAATCAACGGTTTGCAAAACAGAACTATTCAACAGACACACAGCTTTCTTTTGTACATTTGTATTTAATATATTTTGTTCTCCTTGTAAGTATAGTTGAAAGTTTTCTCATACCTCTAATATAACCCCAGATTTTTCATGCTAGTCTTTGTTCCCTCCACTCCATGTGCCAGCCTCAGATACTATTGTGCTCACGCTTTTATTTTTCCTGCCTCTCCATAGTGACCCATGACCATTTTCCTTCAGATACCCTAAGCAACACACATGAAGTCCAAAATTTGGCAGACGTTATCTAGGACAACAAGATTGATGACTTGACTGCACTGCATAAGAAGCAACGGGGTTAACCACAAGCCATAAAATACAGAGCTTAGCACATGATCTTCAAACATGTCACAGTGATACTACCATCACATCTCTGCTGTAAAGCATCCAGGATTTGTTTAAAACCAGTTCAAGTTTTAGCATAAGAGAAGCCCTAGTGTTGCCTAAAAAAACCTCCAAGGCATCACTAGCAATCCAGTCACCTGAGTGAGTAAGCAAACAAACCTAAAAGAAACTACCTTATGTTAAAAATTGAAAAAGTCTATCCTTTCTAGATTTCCTGGAGGCTTTTTCTAGACTAAAGTGCAAATTCAGGGGATATGATAAAAAATGAGAATGACATAGTGCCAATATACACATAATTTCATTAAGAATAAGAGAATTCAAATCTAAGATTTTAAAAATTAATAGGAGTAGTTGCTTCTTGTTTGGTTGGGTTTTTTAATTCTGAAATAAGGAGGTGAGAAGACATACTGTAGAATACATGCTTAAATAATGTTTACCTCAAATTTCAAGAGTCTCAGATTCAGGGCCAAAACAAGGACTTCAAAATCACCTGTGAATTCTTGTAAAACTTGGCTCCAGACCTGCCTGCAAAGTGACCTGACCATCCAGTGATTTTATGGGGTCTCTCAGACAGAATGGAAACATTCACCCAACATTTTTTTAAAGAGTCATTCCACTCGTATGATTCATACTTTCTCAACAAATTTCCAAATAGAAGGGGAGCTTCCCTTTGGAAGATTTTTATTAGTCAAGAGACACTGAGCATCAGAAACCTGTTGTAGTGCAGCAACCTACTCAATTTTGCTGATTGGAAATATATAGAACAAATACATTTATTTCCTCTTTGTGACTTTTCATCCCTAATTTCATCCTGTGTTCTTATTTTTAAATATTTAAAGAAGCTGCAAAGTTTTCAGGAAAATATTTGTAGTTTCCTAGACACTGTTCACACCGTTTGAGTACTGCATAATCAATGGTTGAAAGCAAAAACACAGATCAGGGTAGATTTGAGACACGTCAATTCTAAGGTGCCTCTGCATACTTGGGCTGCAAGGTCCCGAGCACAGAAAAGCACTCAGAGAAGCTCCCTGTACACAAAGAGAAGAAAGGAAGATGAAACAAGAGGGGAGAGGGGGAAAAAAAAAAAAAGCAAAACAAAACACAAAAAACCCATCAGACCCAGCATTCATCAACAGAAGCCCTGGGTGGAAATATGGTCTGTAATTGTCTGTTAGGCAATATGGCACCAAGGCTTTCTTTGAGACCAAACAAACTGAAGCTGGGGAGTTAGAGGGGACAGAGAGGGTAAATCTGTTTGTGGGTTGCATTCCTACAATAACAAAATCATGACTCATTGAATGACTGACAAAGTTATAAATTAAATGGTGATATAATAAGTTATCTCACACCTACCTTGGAATGTAGTCAGGAGGAAGAATGTTTTTAAAGGGATATAAAAATAGTCATGCATGACTAGAACTACTGGGGAATTAAGTCACAGTAAACATTCATGGTGTACTTCTGCTTTTTGGTATGATCTCATATACAATATTACATTCACTCAGGAGTATGTGCAGGGTAGAATAGTTCCAAAGTTCCTCTTTTCACAGCAAGGATTAGTGCTCTAACTTTACAAAATGACATTTATCCAGCAAGTCTAAAACCAACTGAATTCAAGGACTTGCATGAATTCTGTTGTCCTGGAAAGGAGTACAATTTTTAAGTGAAATAAAATGCTGCTGCTCCGCTACAGTTACTGACACTGCAGCACTACTATCTTATTCCAAATGAGAATGCAGCCCATTCTACTTCTGGGTCACACCAGGGCATCCTGGAGATGAATCCTCTGCAGGGACTCAGGCAAGGCAGATGAGCAGAAACGGGGCAAACATAATGCAGGTGTATGTAACCATTCTGTTTTCTTTTGACTTCTAGTTCTTGGAGCCAAAATTAAAGTGTGGTGATAATCCAGGAAGAAAGATAATGTTGCAGAAGACATTTGGAGGGGAGAGAATAAATGTTTGCACAGGATAGAGTTGATATTTTAGAGGTGCCTCAGACCAGCCAGTCCACTATCAGACAGGAAAATTTCAAGAGTCCTGATCTTTTAGAGCTACTGGTCAGCATCTTAAAAATGACTGAGTTTGTATAGTGAATTCTCTAGCTCCTAACTCTGTTAACTAAACAGCGATGTGAAAATGGGACAGCAAGATGGATGAAGTAGTACTGTGAAGAAAGCTTGAGGACAAGATGTAAAATAGAATGAAAGTCTAAAAATTCAGACATCATCTTATTTTTAGAAAGTGAATGTTTCCTTTTGCCCATAACACACAGAGATATCAAATCACACTTGGTAACAATTTTGCAGCTATGACTATTTACATACAAGTGAATTGGCAGAAGTCATTTTCCATGTTGTTCTCTTGAAGTCATTCAAGTCCTGTGGCGATGAATGAGGTTTTTTATCAAAGAGAGCAAGTTATCTGACAAGAGGGGCAGCAGAATCTACCAGTCTACAATAACATCTGAAGCAATCCACCTTATTCACTTCCCTAGCATAATGACAACTGCATGCACTGGCAATCTGCCTGTTATGACTCCAACCTTAACAAGCACCACAGAGAGAGACTCCTCTTCTACATATTCTTGGTCTTGTTCTCTTTGCTCAGGACAGACCCTGTCTCCAAGGACATATTCACATGCATTTTTCAACCTGTAGCACTTTGGCTTATCTGCAATACGTATGTGGCTCCCCTCACAAAGCTAATGCCTCAGATGCATTTGTTTTCCATGTTTTTAACCCTATTTCACAGCAAGGCAGTTGGAGCAATACAAGGATCATTGTGCAGGGAGTAGGATGGACATCTGCAAGCCTGAACCTCTGTCATCCCTGCCCAAACCTAGTGCCCTGACAATTGAACCATTCTCTTGTTGTTCAGTGAAACTCAAGCACTTACTTCAGAAGGCAGTCCTGCTAGATTTGCTTACTAGCCCAAAAAGTAAAACGTGACCTTTGGGAGTGGAGCTTTATTCTGAGTGCAAAACCAGCACTCCAGTATTCAACGCATACATTCTTGATTGCATATACAATCCTGTGATCTGTCTTGTGAGTGAGGGGAGTTGGAGGGTTTTGATCCAATCCTAAAAGGCAGAAAAACTTTAGATAAGGAAAGGTAGATATTATTCCTTCTGATCATTTATTAAATTCTTCTGTCCCGCAGAGTCCTGCAAGGATGTCTGCACTAATTACTGCACAGAAATATATTTTAAATTTTCTGTGCTGAAGGAATAGGCACACAAACAAAATCCAGGATTAACAAATGTGCTAGAAATTTAGACACTAACTCATCCAACAGCAACCTATGGATATGCTTATTCCTTAAAGAACTAATTTTCTATGCTCCTAGTTAGAATTTTGGATCTAAATTCCTGTTGTTTTTTCCTTACAGTGCTCTTTTTCCTTTATTGCCTCTTAAAAGACGTCAGAAAAGCTAGATGAAAGCTTCAGTTAGCCACTCTACCAGCTGAATAATGAGGTTGGCACTAATGAATGGAACTAGTTTGAGGCTCTATAAGGACAACTGAAATCAGAATCCAATTCATAATTTTGTTTGCTGCATCCCAAGGTGTTGCCATGGAAATAAAAGTAAAATTAACTACTGTAAAATTAACATAAATTCAAAGAATCATAGAATGGTTTGGACTGGAAGGGACCTTAAAAGATCATCTAGTTTCACCACCCCTGCCATGGGCAGGGGCACTTTCCACTAGATTGGCTTGCTCTGTGTCACATCTAGCCTGGCTTGAACACTTCCAGGGATGGGTCATGCACAGCTTCTCTGGACTCTCTGTTTCAGTGCCTCTTCACCCTCACAGCAAAGTAATTTTTCCTAACATCTAGTCTAACTCTCTCATCTTTTAGTTTAAAACTCTTCCCCCTTGTCCTATCAGCATCTACTTGTCTAATTATAAATTGCCTGACACAGCATAGTGTCTAGTTATCGACGGCATGTATATTCATTATTGAAATTAGAGCCAGGTAAAGCCCAAAGCTGAAAAATTATCAGTGTATGTACAGGCGGTAAGAGACTTCAATGTTCCCTTGCTTGTTCAGGTGAAATATGTGCCAGAATAAGGATCCACACTCTTACAATGCTTAGATCCAGATTTAAAAGTATGTGTACTTAAATTGAGGCCAGCTTCATTTCAGTGCTAAAACAGAGAACCTCACACTAAGAACAGGACATGAACTGGAAAGGCCATGCTGGAGGCACTTTCACCTTGCCATTAGGAACAGAAAAGAACATGCAACTCAAGGGTCTGCTCAGTACCTAGTAGTTAAGTGTATTGCAGGGAAGACACTACAGCAGAATGGTCAGCATCAAGTAATTCACCCAATTCCAACTTATCTGCTGCCTGTGCTAGCTTACTGTGTTTTCACACAGTGCTCTCTCCCTCTCTCTCTCTTGCACTCCATAAAGCTAGTTGCCCATTAATGCACACTAGTGGTGTGCTGTGCCATGTTAAGCAAATATATCACTGTGCTTCAGCCTGGCTTGGATGCCAACATTTCCAGGCAACTGCATACAAGACCAGCAGTGCCATGAATACAAAGGCAGTCCCACTGTCAGATGCACTAGGAAAAAATATTCCTAAGAAATTTTTCTTGCGAGAAAAGTGAACCTGAAGGATCAAGTTTTCTGCAAGACATTTGTCAAAAACCTGAGGAAAGGTTAGAGCTAATTGGGAGCATTTGGATAAAACAGGTTTTCAATAAACCATACTGATTTACTGCATCATCTTGAATCAGCAAGAATGCATGGACAAATGACAGGTTTGGACTAAACAGAAATATTCCTGGTTTTGACCAGAAGCTAACATTACAGACTCCCCAAATATCTCTGCATGAGGACACTAGGGACCTTGCCTAAGCCATGTTTGTCTCCTTCAGGCCAGAGAAGCAGACAGATTTTGCATGCCAGGAACTTACTCTGGCCACCTGTCTATACTCACATGAGAGTCTCTGGGTTACTTTGATGTTATGCTAATCAAAAACTCACTGAGTCTCCTGCATCCCAGGTGAATGCCTCATATCTTTGGTACATCTATAGCAGAAGACTACTTTCTTGCTCTTAGTCAGGAAAAATAAATCAAAAACCAAAGGTTTTTTGGAAAGGCCTTGGGTTCACTCCAGTGAAGAGGACATATCTATTTC
The DNA here is from genome assembly GCA_013399895.1 of Serilophus lunatus. NCBI lineage: Eukaryota > Metazoa > Chordata > Aves > Passeriformes > Eurylaimidae > Serilophus > Serilophus lunatus. Next base: position 17,670 of record VXBA01003790.1, read on the forward strand.
ATAAACTAAAAAAATAAATACATACATAAATAAAACCTCTGAACATTTTAATTAGAATGGAAAACTGATCTCTTCTGTAATCCCATTGTTCTGCCTGGGCCAGCACTTGGGATAAACACAGTTACTCCACAGTATGATTTTTACAAACAGTATTCACAAATCTAAAACAGATGAAGCCAATAGCAGCATATTCTATTGGGTTCTGTGGTGAAATTAGTATACAGTCCTATGAAATATACTTGCATGTAGTATGTCTTTCTAATGATAAAAAATGTACATACTATTTTGTTTGTTTTCTGGGAATGGTGCAAAAGAGAGGGGAACAAATTATATTTTTGCTCTAAAGGAAAACAGTGTTTATAATAATCTACTTAGTAACACAGGTTGCTATGAACACATTGGACCACCACTACCCTCTCCAGGCTGCCTCTCTGCTGAGGTACTAACAAAACCATTGGCCAGTAAAGGAAGCTTGTATATCTGGGCATCAGGATTTCCTCCAGAGCTAGATTCAGACTTCAACACAGATTCCCCTCTGCTCCCATAAAACTCCCTAGAGCAGCCACGGATCTCACTACCACTAAAATTGAAGGCAAAATGCATTTCTTCCTTTCCCTTCATCACATCAATACACACAAACATATTCTCAAGCAAATGAAAGCGCCATGATAATTTCAGCACTAGGAAAGACAGAAGGTGGCTTTAAAAAAGCCATATGTGTACATGCCTGTGAATAAATAAATAGCATGCAGCAGCATGCAGGTATTCCAGCAGTATAGACCATGTAATTACTGCTAAGTGTAAATAGGCCACAACCCTACTCTAAGTGATGAAATTAAAAATCTGTCATTAAAGAACAGTGGCCTGAAACATTATATAAGTGACATGAGTTAAGGACGGAGTAACAGCCTTTACACTCAATTTCCTGGCTTTCCTCGGTTTGCGTCACACTCTTAATGTTATTGCAACATTACATTTTGTACTCGAAATTAAATGTACAGTAGGTGTTTTGTATTTAATTTCCTTACTGTTTTTTTCCCCTCCTAACGGAAAAAGAATGGAAGAGATTCATGAAGGGTTATAAAACACACATTGTGTCCTGGAGAGGCTGGAGTAGCTCTTTTGGAGCCTTTTCATTCTCCTGGGAAAATATGTAATTAGGTAGTTTTTTAGCATGTGTATTATATACTGAATTACATGTATTTATATATTTCTCAAAGGAGTATGGGTTACACAATAGCCTGGAGCAACTCTTTTGGAGCCATTTCAGTCTATCATGTAATTATGTACTTAAGACCCGTTTATAGTAAATTTTGTTGTGCCTACATAGTAGCTTTTTATTTTTATTTAAGATGAATTTTAAGGCTTGTGAGGGTTGCTACATTGACAGCCATAGAGACTGCAGACTTCTGTCTTTTTACAGAAAGGAAAAAACATGGATAAGAGAAATGTGGACATCCTCATAGTACCCTTCCAAAATTTATCTCATCTCAGACTTTGGGAACAACTCTCCAAAGTAGGTGGTAAACGATTGAGTATTCAGCTTTCTTAGCAATTTGTTATGGCAGGTTTGAGGATGAGGACATCCATCCGCCTGGAACTGGACTAATACCAAAAAAAAAATATTTCACATAGGATGCTAAGTATCTGCCATCTGCTAATCTGCATTTTATCACATTTCAATTTTTTTCTCACTTATATAGGAAAAAAATACACTTGGAAGCAGATTACTGTAAGAATTTAGGTGCTGTGAATCAGATATAGGCCCTATAGAAAATGGTATTTTGTTTGTACTCTCCCAACATACAGCTTTCTGATTCTTTAAACATTAGAAAGAATTTAAAGTTTCTGTGGTCCTTTTTTTTCCTGGGAAGAATGTATAAGCCAAGATACTTTTCTCCTGAAATCATAAACAAACAAACCCTCTTTCCCTCACCAAATATGCTAAATGACAGTGTGATGTTGATAAAAAAGCATGATGACAGCTGTAATGCAAAAGCATGGATATATGTAATTTTATATCATTTAAAATCCCAAGAAAGAAAATGGCTTGCTCTGAATGATAGAAGCTGAATCACTAAGCACCAGAGCTGGACAAACTACATGACTTTCTTCACTAATAAAAATAAGCTGATACCAACTTACAAACTAGTTTGATACCTCTCCTCCCAAATGTAATTCCATTTGATTTATTTTGATTTTCAAACTATTCTGGTTATTTAAGATGTGTCTATCAGTTTTGGTTAACATCTTGTTTAAAACAAAATATAAGAAAATACCTTTCAAAAATGTTGAAGGAATTCTGCATTTCCCAAGTAACACTTTTCATTTAAAACATGTTGAAAGAGACTTACTCAATTTTCTTCCTTTAATTAAAATATGACTGGCATTCAACCCAATATATGAAGTCTTAAAACCTTCCCAAACTAATTTTTAGGAAAACCTTATATACATAGAAAAGTCTTTATCCCAGACTCCTAAGCAGCAGCCAAGAGCACAATATTTGGCTCCAGTTTCCATTTTTCTGAACAACACACTCTGGGGGGAAGGCATGAAAAGCAAGGTTAATGATGAAGGTCATTACCAGGAATGGTTTTTTTACTCTGTCAGGGCAGAGTTCTTCACAGTAGGAGCAGAAATGCCATACATGCTACCTTTTCCTTACTGAGGTCCATAGATGGCATGAAACAGTTATCACACCGTGGACAATGTGAAGGCAAGACACATTCCTTATCCTACACTGAAGGAATACATGATGTACAAGGGAAAGCAATAAAACCCCAGGGAAAATTACTATCATTGACACACCACTGACTGAGTACCACTGAAATCTTTTTTAAGGTTGCCTTTAGCTATGCATTTTGCCAGATTAATGCTCAGTATAGAAAGTACCTTTGTGCACAGAGTACAAATTTCAGCAAGTTACATCTGACTCAAATCAAATTTACCCAAGTACTACGTGTCAATCTGCTTCCCAGGAGGCTATTTCTGTGCCTGCTTCCTTTTTTCCTAAGCTTTTTCTGCTTGGTCCACCACCAAGTTCATAGGCATTTACTTTTTAAGTTTTAGGGAGGAAAGGAGTGCCTAAAATATCATTGACAAATAAAGGAGTAAGCCTGGAAAATTTCAGCTTAAAAGCCAAAGATTCAGAATGAAATTAGTGACAGAAAATAGCAGGTGAAAGCAGAAAGACAGTTAAATTTTATGGATGCTGCCACTCAAGAGGATGGAGGGTGCAAGAAGGCAGACCCCTGCAACTGAAAATCAGAAGACTGGCATCTTGACATCATCATGCCAACCTCCAAATACCAAAATCCTCTGTCTTTCATTTCTTTACTTGTTAAGTGTGTTCCATAGTGCTAATCTAACTGCAGCACAGAAAGAAATGTTTCATCATGAGCATCAGATTTATGGGTCATAATATTTTTTTAGCAGACAAAAAAAAATTATGAAAAAAAATCCTGCTTCTCTGTACTGCCATTTGTGCAATATTTCTGCCACTTCCAATCAGAGAAGTTAGTTTTCTTCCTTGGGGTTACATGATTAAAAGCCTAATCCTGTATCCCTGAATCTTACTGATAGGAAACCTCCTGAGATATCAGTAGGCATTTTGGCATTGAGTTACATACACAGGTGCAAGAGGTGCAGGAACCTTCCTGAGACCATTAAAAAACACTATATATTTTAACTATAGTTAAAATTTAACACCAATGCTTCATTTTCAGCAGGAGAAGGTTTTTCTCATGTTCAGAAGATCGCCACTAGTAGCAAGATATGTCCATCACTGTTTTGCAAGTGTAAGTGGTTAGGAACATGGAACTAGAATGAAACTGTGCAGCCATGAAGTTTGGGTCTCTCTCACCATCTATAAAAAGTATTGCATGCCCCTGTTGCTCCTACTGGGAGGCAGTTTTAGAACCTTACTACACTGAAGGGTAGAAATAATCTGATTTCCAGTGTAACCCTATTCAGGGCCAAGTTTACACCCATTTGTTCTTATGCAAATATTGCTCTTGGGTTTAAATAGCTTTTTCCCCTCCCTGGCATTTAGCCCTGGATGTATTTATAGAGTCCTGTCAAATAGTCTCTCAACTCTATTTTGCTAAACTAAACAAGCCCATCTCTTCTAGTCCCTTCCCATAAGATGGGCTTTTCTACCTTTTAATATCCCCACTAGGCATTCCATATATTCTAGCTGTGACAGCCATGCAAAAGGAGTAGAGCAGCAGGTGACATGTACACATACATGGCGGTACTACCACAGCAGGATAAACTTGAATGCTATTGATGAGTGCACTCCTCTCTCCTCTCTGCACTCGCTGCTCCTTAAGGCCCAAAATCTATCTCTTGGTGACAAAGTGTAGTTGCCCACATACTATAGTTCTTAAGCATCTGATGAGCATTTAGCTGAATAAATATTTCTTCAAGAATTCTCAACCACTAACCTTTAATAAACGTATGTTAAGAATATAAATGTATTACTAGCGTCTCCAAGATGTTTCTTACTGTTGTTTTCCCTATGGTGATGATGCTTCTTAAGGGGCTCACCATGGTATGCATTAGGTAAGAAAATTACATCAGTCTATGACATTGAGAGAATAGATGAGATAAACAGCTAACCATAGAAGGGATAACATAACAACAAGCAGTAGTGAGGCACTGTAAGTTAACCGTTACCAGAATTACTTGATGTGACCCACCTACTCTGTGGTCTATTTTTTTTTCTCCACTTCATCTCACACACATTGCCTTGCCACCTATGCTGGGAACAGTTGCAGCTTCTGCTACATGTATGCTCTGAGTTTTCCATAGATGCACAGAGACAGGCACAGCCCAGCCATGGTTATCCTTGTCTTTCACAGGCTAGAGAAGTTCTTTGGAAGTACCGTCCTTCCCCTTTCATTAAGGCTGCATTCCACACACTACCCTAAAAAAGTGATACCATACCACCTACTGGAGCTGGACTGGGTTTATGAGTTAAAAATCTTTCCTCATCTTCCCACCATCCTCAAAGTATAGAACATCTTTTTGTCCTTAATATTTAGAAAGCATTCTCACATTTTAATAACTTACAACCAGAGATTATCATTCACTAGCTCACACTCTGAAATTTGCAACACCAGAAGCACAGTTGGAACAGATTATAGTGACACAATGACTAATATGTCAGATTAAGATAGAGCTAAAAGCATAATTTGGGCCTTTGTTGTGACATTTTTACCTTAGCATGCTTGGAATTCTTTGAAGCGTAAATTTAACTTTCAATTACAACATTCCTTTAATGTTTTACCCATGTGTCACTGAGTAGTGCAAACTTGTAACTGTCTTATTTTTTATTCTTACAAGAAAAATACATTTGAAACCATACACAAGAAATACAGAGTTTGCTCCTGCATCACCAAATCACCAACATTACATGTTAGATAGAGTTCATCTTGATGTTCAGGTCCTAGATTAATCCATCCATTCAAGTAGTATTATAAGTGCAGCGCTACATTACCAGGAACTTTGCATTTACAGCACTGGAAGGTGGCTCAAGTCTTAGTAATAAATATGAACACAGAACCTAAGAGAGCAGCAACCAGCAGAACAACAGCAACAAATTATCACTGAAAATATAACACTGGTAGCTCCTGTAACATTCACAGTACACAGAATTGTTGTACACAGGTTGGATGCTGAGGGTAGCAATCATCTTCCCTGTCTTATAGGTACAATATGAACACTGTTTTTAACTGATACATTACATGCTTTTAGTGATTAAATACAATTGTTCATCTACATGTAACAAACACAAACCTTACAATTAAATAAAATGACTGCTAGGTTTGAAGTGATAGAAGAGGATACCTTTATTTAAAAAATCCAGCTTGAGTTCTTTCAGGTCAAATAACTTGACTTCCTTACTAGTTCTGAGAATACTCATTCTCTTACTAAATAAATGTGGTGGGCTTCTGCTCTTACATTTCAGTGAAATAAGGTTAAAATCTCAGATTTGGATGAACACAGAACTAAATCTTGAACCAGAGATGACCTTTACTACAAGAACTTCTCCCAGAAGTAGTCAGCACATCAAACTTACAGATTATCCTTTTTAAATAGTGTCCTGAGGCTGTTTAGAGAGTGTTGTTTCAGTGTTTGAGTTTTTTGGTTGGCTGGTTTTCTTATTTATTTCAGTAAATGTAGGGAAATGTTAGTGGAGTTATTGTCCCAGCAGCAGCTGATACTTCTTTGAATATGCTCTCTGACGCAACATAAATACTTGGTGGTCATCTACAGTGAGAGCTGAAACACTCTAGAAATGCTAAAAGAATAGATATTTCAAAGATACCTTCAAATCCGCATGCTCAGTTCCCCTGTAAAGAACTTCTGAATAAGTACTCATAAAAATTGGGAAACTCAACATTCCAACATGAGCCATTTCCACAAAATCCTCACAAAAGATTAAAATTGTGAGATACAAAATTTCAAAATTTATACATTGGCATCTTTTTTCTTCATCTTTCTTAAACACATAAATAAAGTCTGAGAATCTCTTGCAGAGTCTTTATTTCTGAAACTAAAACCTTATGAAAAAGAAACTTGTAATATGCCTAACCTCATGACTTCAATTGTAAATTTCCATCTGGGAGAAATAGTTATTTGCTTTTGTATCTCCTTAGGGTCAATAAAATAAAAGATTAACCAACAATTTCAGGGTCTTTTATTCTCAAGTGTGTGAGAATATACACCTTATCCTTCCTTGATTAGACTGTGAAAGTAAATTACCTCCATGGGATTTACAGCATTCTTCAATTCTTCTCTCTCATGTTGGTGGACACCATCCTCCTTTCAAAAACAAATAAACAAACAAATCCTTACCAAAAACAAACCAAAAAATCACCACCTAAAAGACAGCAAGCCCTGATTCTAAGCAGTTGCTACTGATATTCAGCCAAGTTTTATACAATTTCAATTAAGAGAGAAAAACATTATGGAAGTATTTTAAGGTGCTTGCAGAAGGTTCAGATTCTGAGTTAATCTGATCTCTGCGACTTATTCCACTGTATTTTATTGTGAGTCAAACAGCTTTCCCAATTTCTTCCTCCTCTCCCAAAGCGTGAATGCAACTCAAAAAATAGCCATGGGACAGATCACTGCCACGAAGTGTAGAGTTTTTGCAGCATCAATGTTATAATTGATTAAGCAGCACTAACAAGAACCAAACTTCCCCATAAGGTTCAACAAACCCAAGTGCAAAGTGCTGTAGATGGGTCAGGGCAAATCCCTGCATCAATACAGGCTGGGAGATGAATGGATTGTGAGTAACTCCAAGGACAAGGACTTGAGGGCACTGGTGAATGAAAACCCTTACATTAGCCAGCAATACATGCCCACAGCCCAGAAAGCCAACAGTGTCCCGGGCTGCATCAAAAGCAGCATGGTCAACAGATTGAGGGAGGAGATTCTGCCACTCTACTCTGTTCTTGTGAGACCCCAGTTGGAGTGCTGCATTCAACTCTGGCATCCTCAGTACTGGAAAGACCTGTTTCAGTGGGACCCGTGAGGATGGTTAGAGGGCTGGAGCATCTTTCCTACAAGGAAAGGCTGAGGGTGCAATGGCTTTTCAGCCTAGAGAAGAGAAGGCCCAAGTGAGATGTTATTGCAGCCTTTCAATACTTAAAGAGGGTTTTTAAGAAACATGGAGACAGAATTTTTTTAGGGCATGTTTCAACAGGATAAGGGATAATGGTTTTAGACTAAACTAGGGTAGATTCAGACTGGACATACTGAACAAATTTTTTATAATGAGAGTGATAAAACACTGGAACAAGACTCCTAGAAAGGTAGTAGATACCCCAGCACCGGAAATGTCAACTGTCGGGTCAGACAAGGCTTTGAGCAACCTCATCAAGTTGAGGATGTCCCTCTTCATTGCAAGAGGGTAAGACTAGATGACCTTTAAAGGTCACTTCCAAACCAAACCATTCTATAACAAGTTTTGTATAGAAAGTTTCTAAGTTGGGTTTTGTTATGACTTTTTTTTTTTTTAAGGCATTATGATAAAGAACATAAATATGCTTAGATGATAAATACCGGCTCAGTAAAATTGACCATGCCATTAAAGTAAGTGTATATGTCTGATAACAGTTCATAAAACAACATTGGTGTTCCTTTTCTCAATAGAACAAGCCAAAAGCAGGAGAGGAAAGATAGTGCCAGAGATTCTTGGGATGTCCAATTTATCGTAAGTGGGCTCACTTTCCCGGTGTTCTTTGTCTTCCTAGTGGCAAGAAGACTGAAATACTGTTAGTGGGTATGGCTGCTGCTTTAAAAGAAATATATCAAAAGAGCAGCCCAAAGCTTGGACAATATACTGAATAACTCCTGATTTTTATGTTTTTCCGCACAGATGAAAGACTGTGTTTGTGCAGCAGTAATGACAGATAGTTGCCACACCAATAGTTATCATACCAAATCCAATTTGTTTATCTTCATTTAAACAAGTTAGATTTCTAAAGGTTTTGTTATCCCTTGTGCTGGAAGAAGAACTTCTCTTATTTATATTAGTTGCTTAAAACTCTCCTGTGTTATGTGCTGCACAGTGGTACAGTGAGAGTGTTCCATCCCGAATCACTCACCATATAAACATAAGAGATACAGTAGATATTTTTCTGGCTTCTAGTAATACAGACCCAAATCAGGGAATGACTTCAGCTTGTTCAAGGTCACACGGGATATCTATAGTACAGTTGCAGTATTTTATTTTTTTTTAGCTCACACCTGTCAAATCTTGCTGTAGCTGTCTACCAACAGGATTGATGTCATCCTTTGAGAGAGATTGAAGCTGTCATTGCAGATTCACCGACACAATGTTCCTGCTCAGTCACATTTGTCTGTCAGCCATATTCACATGCAGCCCTAGGCTTATTCCAAAGCATTAGATCCCAGTAAAGCTGGTTCACACTTGTATGCTAGAAGGATTTGTAACTCAAAAGATGGCGACTCCATAGCAATCTCCTACCACAAAACCAGGGTGCCAGTTGTCCACTGCAATATGGATATTCCTTTAACAATGAATCTAATGTATTTATTTGCAAATGAATTAAAACAAGGCACAGTTAGATTCTCAGCACAGACTAGCTACTGCACACTGTAGAAGGGAAAACCAGGGCAGCTGACATAGCTGCAGTGATACAAACCCTTTAAGAAAACCCACTGCTGCTTCATCTCACTAGTGCTCTATGGGTTTGGAGAATACCACGAACACCACATAGACATTAATTAAGGACAAGGTAAAGCTGTGATCATTTTAACAGTAATCATGGCACTCTGGGAGGCCTGATCACCCATTGTGGATGTGTGGTCTCAGCTGGCAGCTTCCTTAGGACCCTGCATGCAGGCCACTGTTACTGACATTTGCAGATTAAATGTAGTCTCGACACTGTATTTCAAGGGGCACTTTGGAAATAGGGATATGCCTGCCAATTCCACATGCCATTAATTCTGGAATAAAGTCACTGAGTGCAAACTCTAGTATTTCAGTGCTTTGACTAAAGAGCCTTTTGGTGAAAGTGAGCACCTGTCCAGCTGCTTAGCAGAATCAGGGCCTTCATCATAGACATGGGCAATATCACAGCCATTAAAATTAGGCTTGGGTTCATAAAAGTCTATTGCACACAGAATTTACTTGATAGAAAGCAAACACGGACTGCATATTCTATTACAGCATATAAACAGCAAGGTACTTTTTTTAAGCCCATACAGCTATGACATATATATTTAAAAAAAAATAAAAGAAGTCTGAGCTAGCAAAATTCACTTTACAATGTATTAAGGGATCATTACCACACCCAATTTAAGAGCAGGACTGACATAAGTGCTAGTGCAAAACATCAACAAAGCAGAGCATAAATCTTTTGAGCCCGGAAAAGACTCTTTTCACAGGTTATTTTTCCTTCTAGAGAGCAACAATGTAATCATCAAGCAAACAGACCAAGTGAAGGAATGATTGACTGAAGGCCAGGCTTGTTTTTCATTAACATAAAAGCACTCATGGCCTGGAAGAAACAGCAAGTTACTCCTTTCCATAGTCTTCCTGTTATTTTAGCTTCTAGAAAGAAAATCTGTTTGAAAAGATGATATCTTTGTATGCATGCATACATTTTAGATATATATATATATAGTTAGAATCACATATATGCATGTCCATTGGGAGTAGGAATGTTTAGATACATGGCTCCAACATCCAATCTTCTCTGTGAATCACAGTGATGCACACAAAGTTGTTTTTTTAAGTATGTAGTCACCATCTTTAAATAATGATATGAGGCTTTTCTCTAGGAAAACAGAGAAGTGAGGGACAAACCCAAAGAAGTCTAGAGAACCCTGACAGACTTCACACTGGCAAAAACTACTCCAGTAACATGAACGCCATTATCAGCATGCGCTTGTATACTGAAGTATGGATCACTGTTTTAAGCAGTCTTTAAAATCCCAGGGAGCTTAAGTTTTCAAACCCCTGACACAAGGACTTCTCCTAGTAAGGACCTGGGCAGCTTCCCTCCAACTAGGGGAAAGCATGAAGCATGGGAAATTTCAAAGCAGCAGACAGAAAAAGCTTTGCAGGGAAAAGGAGACAGATCTTTATATAGGACCAGAGCAAGCCAGGTATGTAAACATTTGAACAGCTATAAGCTGTAGGAGCACTCCCTTTGTAATCAACAAGATCTCTTAAACATGCTTAGCATGAGGCTTGTGCTTACATACCTGGCATAAATGGAGACAGAACAAGCAACTGCGGGGCCTGCTTACAGGGGGATTTCCAGTGCACACGGATAGGGAGCAACAGGAGCACAGACCCAGCTACATGTTTTCTTAAAAGGAACTGATAATTGTCAATGGCCAGTAAGGGCAAGTCTGATATTTACAGACTGAAATAAATATCTAAGAATGTACATATAAAAATAAAAAATATATATAATATATATATATGCACATGTTATTTTTTATATAATTTTTATTTAAAGGCATATAAAAAATTGGGTCATCAGCTACGCATAACTTGAGATTCCCAAACCTAACAGCAGATGCTGCTACAAACTGAGACCTAAATGTCAAGTACCAAGTAGCTTAAGTGCTACTTAATGAAATTACAAGAGAAATAGCATCCATGTGTTAATTAAGTCATTCACAAGGATTTTATACACTCACAGCATGAACCTATTTACCCTTTAAGCACTCCAGCCACTTTGGGCACTCCGTGTTTTCACTTAATAGCTTTTTATTGGTAAAAAATACCACACCATGGCATGCAAACAAAAAGCTGTCTTGATTTATACAGCTTTGCAAGGTCAGGTACCTACTGTCTGGGCACACCTCATATCTTCCTCTTACATTTTGTAGCTCAGAGCACCAGAGTGCATAGGTCACTTGCTACACAAAAGTGCCCTTTGGTCTCCACAGTATCCCACCAAGACACTAATGGCAGAAGAAGACATCACAGATTGAGTAGATACTCTGAATGCTTCAGTGAAACAAAGAGACACATTAGTTAAATACAGATTAGCATTAAATATATTTGAGTTCCAAATAGAGTTGTGAGGCCCAGTCATCTGTGAAATAGCAGCAAAACTTTGCCAGTACTTTTTACTGATGGAATACTAAAACCTATACTGCATAAAAGTAATACCTGATGCATCACATACCACAAAAAAGAATGAATTAAAATTAATGGACATCTGGAATCCACATGTGTAAGTAAAAATTGAGGGTTAATTACTAACATAGTATTATACAAACAATGAAGAGAGTTTAAATGTCAACTTAAGCTCCAGAATTTTAGTCAGTAAGAATCCACTATTTGTCTTGAAGAACTAGTTTGATTACATTCACCAACATGTTTTAATAACATTATATGACAAGAAAAAAAATGCATCAAGTCATATAATCCAAGTCTATATCCAATTTCTAAAGAAAAACAAGAGGAAGATGAAAAATATCATGTTTAGAAATGGATTTTAAAGATAACTTATTTTTTCAACAAGATATTAAGTTAAAGGGGCTTTTTGTTTCATCAGAATCCACAAATACAGATTTTGTTTCCTCAAACGTTAGCTGATTTCCTTCAAAAAAATAATTTTTCAAAAGGGAACTATACCACATGAAATAAGCAGTATTAAAAAACAAACAAACAAGCAAACAAAAATACAAACCAAAACACGCGTAAAAAAACCCAAAAAACAAACAACAAAGAAAAGACACCAGACAAGGTGAAATACCCAACTTTTTCTTCTCCTTTTTACAATGAAAGTTTAGGAAACACCAATCCCCTATTTTAGCATACTGAGGTTTTTTTCTGCCTCCGTAACTCTTGCCAAAATCTATTCTTTATCTGAGGCGGATAAAGAATGTGTTTAATGTAGAGCACCTTATTCTTCTAAACACTCACGTAGCTTTCTGAAAGTTAACAGATGCATCAGACAGAGTAAGAAAAAACTGAACTGAATCAAAGGTTTTCAAGGTTTGACTGCTTTGTTATACTGCTGTTAGCTGCCATGCAACCAAACAAAACTCCTTTTGAGGGAAAACTTCTTTCATCCTAGGGATCTTGCAAAGCAGAAATGTATGTTCTTTAATGAGAGAAATAGGATAACTATAGCATCACTGTTACACCAGCCACGTGCTGCTGACAAGGATGGATACTTGTCTAACCATGACAGCAGAGTAAAAAAAACTATGGTAGAGACACAGATCCACTGCATTTGGGACTCTCAGTGTACTTTTAAGGAACATGGCTATTTTTCACTGGGAAGTTGAGTTTACATCCTTCAACACCTATGAAGCTGTACTGAAAGATAGGACATTACAGTGCTGCTATGACAGCTACTGAACTATTAGCTATAGCCCTGTAGTCTTTTTTTGTCTACATGGAAGTGCCATGCTGCACCCTCCCATCGGTACTGTCTATGAACAGCCTGAAGGCCGGGTTCCTCCCACACAGTAGAAGTGCCAAGTGAACATGATCTCTGCAGTTTCTAGTGGAGGAAGTAGAAAGCAGAAGTCCACCTACTAGAGTGATCAGTTTGAAGAATTAGACTTATTTAATTTCCTTACTATCTCCTCTCTGATTTGGCAAGAGTTAAAGAAGATAGAGGATTAGAGAAAACAAACGTCCTGTTATTTTATAAAAGTTAATTTTTAGAATGATTTCTGCCAGGGGGTCACAGCAACAGAGCAAACAAAAAGGGAGAGATTCAAGGCAATTCTTTCCTATCAAGTTGGCATACAGAGATTGTTCAGCAATTCTCCAGGATCAGTGAGAAAAAGTCAGCTGTGGGAATCTAGCCTTGCCTTTGCAAGCATCAGTAGGCTTGTAAACACTGAGTGCAAGGGCTCTGAAGTGAGCGGAAATATAAAACCAGGCTGGGCTCCCAGCTGGCGTGTACTGGTGTCATTCCACCCACAGAAAGCCAAGCCATGGTTTCAGCTCTCCTCTTCAGAGAGGTATGTCCCAGGTACCACCACCCTTCCAGGCTGTCGTTCGGAGCTAAGCAGGCTTTGCAACACAACCGTGTGCCAAAACTCTGCAGGCATCTCCCTTTTGAGCCTGCATAGGCAGTTGTTTCCGACTGCAGCAGCCAGAGGACACACAATTCTGTGTCGCTATTTTAGACCATATAATGGATGAGGAACTAGACTTAGATAGGGCAACCTCAGACGGCCTTAGCAGCACAGTGCCACCTCATTCAAACAATTGGAAGGAGTATATTTGATCCTTTTCAACAATAAAAAGGTGGCAAAGGAAGATTAGTTTTAAGTTCATCACATAGGACTCCCCTAGGCACTATTAGGCAGAGCTAAAAGCCAAGACAGAAACTGAACAGTTAAATTGCATTCCTCTCAAAGCACCCATTAAAAGAAAAGCCCTTGTCTTTAGCCAACTTCAAATCCAGTATTCTGCAAAAATGAATTAAAGTGGCTGGAACAGAGCTTTTCTAAAGCAGTTTATATTGGACAAATCACAAGAACAATAATCACAAAACATGCTTTCTGTGAACCTTCCAAATTATCACATTTCTTTTGACAACAACTGAAAACTTTCAGGGCGTGGGGGGAAGTCTGAAATCTAAGGGATAAGTGTAAAGTGGTTTTGAGTTAAGGATCTAAAATAGGGACAAAAGCAAAAAAAATAGAAGAGTCAGGCCTTTTGAGTGTAGCCCAAAAGCCATAGTGATAGAAGAAAACAGATACTTTCTTGGTGACAAATTCCAAAAGCACAAGAAAGACAGCCACTTTACTCATAATTTATAGCTATGAACAAAACACTAGCTATTCATATCACTGTAACATCCAAGCAAAACCAGTACCTCATTATTCTGGTCAAACACACAGGAACGCCTGTTCAAGGGTAGCCCTCACTCAGAGAGACTGCAAAGCAACTGTATAAACCAGAAAGCACGAACTGGGAACATAATAAAGAGAAATCCTGGATGAAGCAGGTCAGCAGAGAACTCAGGGGATGTCCTTCTGCATCTTCATAGATCACTTGACATAAAGTTCTGAGCATTAGTGTCAGGTGAGACATCATTGCACCTTCGTCTTTTTACACTTACAAACGTACAGCACTCTTCATGCTCTAGCAGTTTTTGCTAGCTTTCTTTCCAAAGGGAAGCACTCACAGGTTTGGCATGACAGAGTTACCCAAAACACCTGTGGATAACAGCCAGGAGGAGCTACTCTGCTCCACAGCCTAGAAGCCTTCCTTCACCCCTCTATAGCTTTACAAGGTATTTTAGCTGCATTGGAGACCTCTCCTTTCCAAAAGACCGAAATAGGAACAAAAACAACTTTCAGTTTCCAAATACGCTACAAGGCCCCCCTCCACTGGGTCCCCACATTCACACTGAATCCTTCCTGCACACCTACTTCTTACTAGGTGTAAACTCTGTAATCCCAGCTGGCTCCTAACACACAGGACACAGGGGCACAGGTGTCCCTCATCCACGCAATGCCCACCACCACCTGCCTTGCAGGAAAAGAGAGGATACTGCTGATACCCGTCACCTCTGTCTTAATCCCTTGTTTATGGGCTGCTCTTAAAGGAGTCAAGCTGTAAGTCCATTGCCGGTGCACTCACAGCCAGCTGCTCTTCTGGAGCAATTCCTCCTTGCATTGGCAGCATGGTCTGGATATGTAAAAGCAGTTATGTTATTCAGATGGTGATGTCTAAAATAAGTGTCTTTTGAGCCCAAGTACATTTTCTCATACTTTCCGTTTCTTCAGGACTTTAAATAGGAATCATTAAGATTTAAGCATGGTTGCCTTAAAGATGATATTACTGACATTAAAATTCGAACAGCCTGAGATCCTGAGCTGTTGCACTTACATCCTGATTTGCATGAAAACTGAACATTTAAACTGTATGGTTTGACATGACTGTGTAGGTCATTTGATTTCCCTTCATTTTTCACTTTGAGAGCAGATTGCAAAACTGGATATTTGCTTATTTGTTGAAATTAAATGGATTGGTTTTTTGTTTGGTTTGGTTTTTGGTTTTTGTTCTGAGTGGCTGATTTCAGTAACTAATCAGAAAAGCTCAAATGACAAGCTTGGCAACTTTTGGGCCGTTTTGAATTTCTTCCGCTATTTGAATGTGCAAGATTTCAATCGACTTTTTGTTGCTGCCTGTTCTTGAGTTCAAGTATTTCAGTATTTCCTGGAATGCATATAAGCATTACAAGTATAATCAGATTGAAAGTCACTTTCAAAAACGTTTTGGCATTATTGAGACCTACTTTTAAGTATAGGCCAGATTTAACGTTCATTTGTGTCCAGGAAGTTCAGAGGGTTCCACACACACACCTTGAAAGAAGAAAAAAACCATCTGAAATTAATGAAGTAAGTGTGGGTCCCATCTTCCTATCTGGGAAAGGTGGAGTGAAAAGTTCAAAACTAAAAACTTTACAAAATCAAGACTATTAATTAAATGCTGAGCCAGAATGTATCAAAGGCAAAGGAAGTAATTCCATGTGCCCCATTTGGCATGGGATCAGGCCCTTCATTTGAAATTTTGCAGAGTGAAGAATATGGAAAAGAACACAATGTTACCTTCTGCCTTTTAAAAGGCAAAATCTCTTGTCCACCCTTCTAGGGAAGTTTCCTAACCAAGAAAATGATCAACACACATCTTCAGATCAGAGAGCTGGTCTGGAATGATTGCTTATGTAATTTCAGTACATTTTCCAAGATTTGGAGAGCTTCATTTGCAATTTAGTTCTCCCTGCCCTGGTGGTATAGGTAGCTCTGCGTAATGCTCTGTCCATGTGTCTGCTCTCCCCTGTGTAATTTCACCCTTCTGCATGGTAAACACCAGGCACACACCAGTGACTAAACCATGCAGTGCCTAAGGCCTTCCTGAAAACCTAGTAATATTGCCCCACTGGGCTAGCCCAGGTCACTGTTTGGTGCTCTTTGTCTTTTAATGGATGTGATCATTCACTACACCTTTAAAGCTATGTATCACTAGTAGAGCTACCACAAGTGTTAACTGCAGCAACATGTATATGACAAATTTTTCTCTGTATACCAAGGTCCTGCCTTTCCCTCCCCTTCCCACTTTTATTTACTCTTTCAGAATTTCCCTTCTTTTATGTTTTCTTTTATTGTTTTTCTCTTTTCCCTTTCTTCTCTGTTTTTTTCTCTTTTCCCTATAAATTCTTCTCTTCCTTTTCCTTTCCTTTTTTCCTTTCTTTTTGCTTTTTTTCCTCTCTTCTCTTTATTTTGTTTTCCTTGTCTTTCTTCTAATTTTTTCTACCTTAGATGCAAAACCATCTTTTTTTTCAGCTTCTTATAATATTGTCGTTAGTTCTTCCTGGGAATATACATTGCTAATCTCTGTAGCCTTAAGTTCACCATCCCAGTCAGAAAATGAGATTAACTTCCTAAACTTTTTGCAGTCACTGCCAGAAAGGCCAGACTCTAAAAGTTTGTGATCTCCTTTTAATACGTAAGCAACCCTAGGTACAAAGATACTATCTGTTTATACCCAAATGATCTGTGGAGGTCTTTCACAAGCCCTTTGGGGAGACTTCTCTCTGTTTCAGTAATGGGAGATTGGGAAACTGCGGTTGTTCATATTGGTTTTACGGGAAAAATAGAATGTCCTCACTTTGCAAAAGAATTTAACTTCTCTGCTATGCTGCAACACATGCATTTTTAAATCAACACAATGGCTCTGCAAGACAGACAATGGAAACCATCTGTCTAAACAGAGATGGCCTCTGCTATCAGGTCAGTTTGCAATCTCTGCTTTGCTCTTCTGAGTGGAAAGTACCAAACTACATACAGATAGCTTAAAAGAAGGGAATGGGACTTGCCCAGCATCAAACAGAAAATGTGGGGCATACAGATTTTCTGACAGCCCTTGGTTTGCCCAACAACCACTGGACCAGTCTTCTTCATGTGAGCTAAGGGAGCCAACTGAGCTATAATAAATTACACTGTTTCAAGAAGTGCTCCTATATCGCTGCTAACAGTCTTCATCCCACCTTAAGAGTTCTGTTTTAATCTCCTTTTTCTGTGAAGAATTTGAAGAACTACCTTTGATTTTATTTGTAGAAAGAGGTGAGGAATGCACTTGACCTGTTCAATTAAAAATGCTTTCAGTCAAAAAATGCTCATTTTTGTAACACTGCCAATGTTCATATTCAACCTTTTCAAATAAATCCTGCATAACATGAAAGAGAACTTATTTCAATTTAGCAAATAACATCAGCTTGATCTCAACATTCAGCTGCTGATTGAATGCCCATGCCACATTATCAATAATCAGATATTTCAAAATCATAATTAGAATTCAATTCCAATCTTTTCCTAAAAATATTGCTAAAAATATCAGCTCCCTAAAGCCAAAAGAACCTAGATGGATGAGTTCCAGGCCTGCAAAGAAGCCATGACCTGCATTTTGTTCCTTGGACAAATACGTACAAGGGAACTTGACAACTCTATCAAACTTCTCAGATATCTTTCTCTAGTTTCTTTTCAAATCTCATCTAGGTAGATTGTTCTACCATAGTATTTCTGAATTTTCTTGTGAATTTTTAAACTGTTCTTGATTGGGTTAGGTTTGATTCTGGGTTTTTTGAGTATTTGAGGTTAGCAATAGTCAATGGTTCCCACAAACAGCTACTCAAAAAAGGTTAAAATTTCTCTCTTCTTCAAGCACAGTTTGGTAAATAAGTATTCTACTGATGTCACATGGTTATTAATGCAAATAACATACAAAGCCTTCTTGATTTAAGAAATACCTAAATTTTATATCATAATTTAAAGTGAAAGTGCAATGACCCAGCCAAAGAAATAAAAAAAAAAATCTTTTAAGGTTTCTGGATGAGAGAATAGAAAAAGCTGAGACCTTTTACCATAGAAAGTTAAAGCAATGAGGCTTTGTGTACTTGGAATGTAAAAATTTATGGCAGTGATCAAGTTTCAAACTCCAAGTCCACTGAACTCAATGTGAATTCCCCTTTGTTGCCTTCAAAGGCCATTGGATTAGGTTTTTAATTGTCCAATGCTTATGGCACAAAATAGATCTGTAATGTATTTTAATAGTTTTCATGCTTTAGGAGAATCAATTGCATGGCCAGAGGATGCTTTGGAAACACATGCTCTAAAACTCCACAAATACAGTTTTAAATGCAAAGGGGAGAGGACAAGCAGTGTATTAGGAAGCAATTTGAAGCAAGTACGTCCTTAAAACCACACAAAATGAGTCAGCAAGCAAGAAAGAATCTTCAAAAGTATTAACAAATGCTAATTTGCTAACAAATTAATATTTCTTGTCAATTTAATATCAGTGAGTAAGAGTAACAGGTCCTCACACCTCCCCAGGTCTTCATATGAACTTCAGGTAGTTCGTACTGTTTTGCAACCAGGATCTGCTGCCGTTCAGCTTGGTCATGCGAGCTTTTGTCAGATCTGCTGCAGTTAGAGCCAGAACTGTTCTACAGAGTTACAGGGAGACCTGGGCTGCACACAAGGTCTGCAGGTCTGCCTTACCTACCAAACCACAGAAGCTAGAGTTTTCTGTCTATACAGTTGTAACTAAGTGTTTTCTCTCTTTGATTCTAGTTGTTCTTAAGGTTCTTTCTCTATTTCAAGATGTTCCCCATCAAATGTGTACAAATAATTTAGTAGGGTGGATATGTTACACTGAGTGGGCAGAACTGCCTCAGAGTACAGGCAGCTGGACAACAGGTTTTGTTCCTGAAGACTTAAAGAAATGGCAGCCTGGTGACATCTGTAGAGGTTTCTAGAGCTTCATGATCCCGTTTTCCTGTGGCTAAATTGTATTTCCCATTAAGCAGCACAGTATAATTTCAGGATAAATGAAAGTCATATATCACTGGTGTCCCATGGACACCTGGGCTTGAGATGAAAAGGGAATGAATGAGATATTCAACAGTGACTTGCAAGAAACTCTGCAGTGGCTTTCCTGAATCAGTACTTCCGTCTTTCAGCTAAAATTTCTCATTGCTGGCTTTGGGGGAGAGAAAAGGTTTGGTGAAAAGACAAAACAAATTACTAGAGAACTGTCACTTTTCTCATCTTTGCTTTAATCAGAAGTTTAATCAACCAGAAGAAAGTGTCAGTGGGAAATGTACACACTATCCTGCATTTTTATGCATAACTTCTTAGTGTAAAGTGTTACCTTCTCCTAGTATGGATCTGCAAGAGATGAGAGCTACAAATGCATTCCTCTACCAGGTTACAGAACTTCAAATTTCTTCTTGTACTTTAAAGCTCTAGTTGGGGGTAGTTACTAGACAAATATTGAAAGAGCTGAAGAAAAGAAGCAGCTGCAGTGAAATGAGCTCCTCCCCAGTCTGCTTTCCTGAGTGCCTTGTAAATAAGCAGTGTGGTCCTGCTTACCATAAATTACACCATAATGTAGGTGTTTTAAGGAAGTCAGTTTAGTGTGCTGTTCCCCCTATGATTTTTAAGAACATCTTATTAATTAAGGGCTAATTAGTGCTTTCTAACTCACTTTTATCTGTAGTTATAGGGTATAAAAAAACCCCTGAAAATTAACAACTTGTCTCCATCTTAACCCTCACTTGGTCTCTTTTCAACACAGCCAGTTTCAAAAAAAGACAGCTTGTTGCAAAAGTTTCATGGGTCCTTGGCACATGTGATCTCAGGCATTTTTCTCACACATCTGTTCCAAATTCCAGTCACAATAGAAACATACAGCAATTGAATTGATTAGTTGTCAGCTTTAAAAAGGTGACTACATCACTTTTTATCAGTGTATTTTTATCACACTGTCCAGTAACAGAGTCCTCTTTGTAGGGAGGTTACTTGATCCTCCAGAAATTGCTCTAAGTTTGGATGGTTTTTTTCACCAGCTAACAGCATTTAGCATTTCAGCAGGCCACATTAAATTCAATGTTCAAGTAGTTAAGAAAAGTAGTGTATCTGGCATTGTTTAATGTCACTGACATGAAATGTGAGCAGCTATGCCAGCATTCCTGAACTCTGAAAGTACTTTACCTTTCCTCTGTCTTTTGGAAATTAAATACATTTTAATACAGTGTTATAATGTTAGGAAGGTCAAAGGATTAACTATGTCTTGTCATCTAGATACTAAAAGAAATCAAGACCATTTTAATCATAGAGGTGCCTAGCTGCCCTTTATTTCCAGGTTCACCAAGGCTGAGGATTTACAGTGCTCTGTGAGTCGCAGAGCCATATGGCAATCTAATGAAAATTATGTCCCCAGTTTTTGACTATGCATGCACACTCCCTGGAAGAACTATTTCTGACTGCTATTTTAGCCTTAACACATTATCATTAGAGATCTTTGAGATAGGCTTTAATCTCTGAAGAAGCAAGACCAAAATTCTGATTAAAATCACAGGTATCAAAATCCTGTATTTCAATGAACTTAAAAAAGAGGACCTTTATATTTTGTATGTAAGTCAATAATGAGGATAATTTCCCTTTCTATGTTTTTTTTAATATTAAAAGAAATAAAAGTGACGAAATAACTTCTCCCTGTTGAATTTACAGACCTGAGAAGTAAAAGAGCATTTGCATTCTGACACAATTAAGTGATCCCTTTCAACAGATGAATATGGCTTCACTGGTCTTTGCATATCAATTGGATCACTGCTGAGGTTGGTGGGCTCCTCATAGTTAGTAACCCGTTTCACCTGCCCATTAATCAAAAAAGATCTACTTTTGAATGTCAGTTCTAGGGCATCCACTGCAGACAACTATGCTGGGACTTCTCAGGAAGATTCTAGGGAAGAGTTACCAGGAAGAACATCTGTGAAGGAGCAAGAAAAATCCAATGCTGTCCAATTTTTTGGTTGGAATTTTCTTTTGATGCATTAAAATACCCCTCAGTGAGATCCTCAGGCTATGCAAAACCCACCTGACTCTCCACAAGTCTTGCACTTTTCTGGGTGATTTATACCTAGTGTAGAGCTTTACTGGCTTGCATGGAAAAGAAAGGGAAACAGTTATATGAGGAGGGTTCAGGAAACATTTTTAATGACCAAGATAATACGAGAACAATGAGATTCCCCAACTCAGAAAATGGAGCCAAATGGGCCATGGACCATGCAGTCATAACAGATATCAAAATGGAAATCTGCTTTTCCAGTGGTACTTACTTTCTGGCAAACAGCTATAGGTGGATTCAGTTTTGAACTAGAGAACAGGTGTGTCCTGTATCTCTCCTTTTCTTTTTTAATTTTTTTGTTTTGTTTTTTGTTTGTGTTGTTTTTTAATACAATTATGTGTAAATCAAGTAAAATTAAAGCCAATACTATACACACTCTCACATCATGGCAGCCCCAGCAGATTCCTTTCTAATTCAAGCAGAGAAAAACATTCATTGCCAGAGGCAACTGTGTGTAGTCATGTCAAACTACATTCCCTCCTTGAAAGTGGAGGAATCTCAGTTTATGAGCTCCAGAATCCCATGTGATGGTTGATTTCCAGTTTTGCAGTACAAGAGAAAACCATTTTGAAATTACAAGAATGTCAAAATGCAACTCACCTCTAGAGACACATATTCCTGAAGATTCTTGGGAAGAGTGCAGTAAATTTTGTAAATATTCTTTTCTGCATTTACTTTTTCATTTTTAAAGGAAAAAGGGTACTGTTACAGCTTAAATATTTTCATGACTATTATTTAACTGTTTTCCAAATCATCCAAAATCACACTTTGTGAAAGGGTAAAACTTCATGATCAGATCTTGGAAGCTACAGGAATTTTTAGGCTCCTATTTAAAGGCTTCCCTTTATTTCTCAGTTAAAGAGTAAGCATCAGTCTCTCTGTGAGTGTATGACTAAAACACTGAGAAATTGTATCTGGATTTCTCCTGTTGCAGTAAGTACTGGAGGTGAGACAAAATAATGCCTCTGATTATCCCTTTAGGCATTTGACTGTCATCATAGCAAAGAGAAAAACACTAATTAAAAAAAAATAACAAAACCAAAACCAAAAAAACCACCACTGTTTGCATGTGAATTCTGAACAAAATACTCTTTGGAGTTAAAAGCCCAATATTCATCTTACTTAAACTAGCATTGTTATGTTAAAGTCAAAGAGACTCTGCCAGTTTACTGTAGCTAAGAATGTGGAGATTAGCTATTTGCATTGCTTGAAAAAGTACAGGAATAAAACTGAATTTTTTAGAAATCCTTGAAAAAAACGAAATAAAATTTTACTGTATCTTACATATGTGACTCTTAGAAATGTGAAGAAAAGAATCCTGAACAGAGTGGACTCAGTAAATTAATTTCTGTTATATGGCAATGTTTTTCATTAGGAAACAAAGTTTAGTTCAATATCAGATTATCCATTTTATGTGAAGCTGATTCAAATTGCTGCTTTTCTCATTAAAAAAGGGATGTTCCCCCTAGATTAAAAGGAAAGTGGACTATATCAAAACCTCTTCCAATCCAGTATCAATTCTTCCCCTATGGTATCTGAATTCTCAGGTCAGACTTATTTCTATATTTATTTTAAAAGTCATTCTTCCAGCATCTCATGATGTCTTTAGCACATGGACAGAGTATGGTGTTTGGTGCCAGGAATGCAGTACAAGAGAAAAAAAAAAAAAAAAAAAAAGGGAAAGATCTGAGAGGAAAAACAAAAGAACAGAAAACCAGAGAAAACAAGAAAACAAATGAACCAAAACACACTGGGCTTCAGAAATGAGCAACCACAGTGGGGTTCCACTGCAATTTGATTATGTAATAACCTCTTTTTTTCCCCAAAAAGGTAATGCAGAGTTGTGAAGTTCAAATGTAATTCAGAGGATGTTGTTTGTTAGAGTGGAAAAAAAGTGACAAGCTAGTTATAATGCCAGGCCTGTTTCTGATACTTTGAGAGGAATGCGGACATTATGTGTTGAGTGTCAATTTGAGTTTGTTTTATTTAGTGCTAGGAACAGATAGGCCTTGCCTCACTCCTATGGTGCATACAACCCTTCCCAAATGTTGAGTTTACTTTAGCTGTAAATTATATACCGTAGTACAGGAGCATGGGATGTGTTCTATAAGTGAAGAACTGCCAAATCGGTTTGTAATGAAGAAATGGCCCTTTAATCTTTTCTTTACTATTTCTCATGCATCAAATTCTTCTCCCTTATTCCACCGCACAGTGCCTCACTCTCAGGAGCAACCTTACTGAAGGGTATGATATTACTAAATTTGAGGAAAGTCTGTCAACTCTCATAATATTTTAATCATGGAGGTGGGACTGAGTCAAGGTTTTGCACAGATTTCTACAAACTGAAGGTGCTTTGAAAGGCAACTGGAGTTAGATAGGAATAAGGATCTACCCAAAGAACCAGATGGAGACATCTGGCAAGTTCTGGTTGAGATCCAGTGTGTGGTTTTCTGTGGATCAATGTTTAGTTAACAGTACCCTGGGCTTTTCTGAATAAAATTACAAAAGACTATTCAAACATAGTTTGTCTCTCAACTGGTCTTGGAATAGGCTTGTTTCATAACTGAAGAGCTGTGCCAATTTCAGCTTCTTTCTGCTAACATATTGGGATTGTCATGATTATGCAGTGTAATATAAAGACATCTTAGCAATTTGGAATACCAGGAAATAAAAGTGGATTTTGCAATGGTTACTCTACCCTTGATTTAAAATAGAGATGAACAAAGACTTCATGACTGATAATTCTGTTTTTTCTACTAAAATAATTTTACAATAATTTGTAATTGTAGACTCTGCAAGTTCAGAGTCTACATTTTAAATTTAGATTTTAAAGTCTCTGCTTCTTTTCACTAACATATCAAGTTTATCTGAGGACAAATGTTTAGGCAATTACTGTAATTATGATAAGAACTCGATTTTCCATACAAAGTACAGAAAATGAGTAGTCACACGGGACTGTATAATTACATTTAGTCCCAACCCTCCCAAGAAAATCTTTCACTCAGACAGCATGAGACTGTTTATTTGATACGTCAGTGTTAAAATCATACAAACACACGTGGAAGAAAATTAGGAATTAAATTATGTCTTCTCTTTGAGTACCATTAGGGAAACTGAAGGGAGCAAAGAGGGGACAAAATAATGTGAACTCAGCGTGAAGGAATGCAGCTAATGTTCCTTATCTGACCTCATGCTGAGAAACAGCACCAATGCAGAGCAGTTCTTCTATGGCATCATCCTCATACCCCAGCATGCTCTTCAGTATCTCTACTGTATGCTGTCCAACGAGTGGAGGTGGTTTTGGATGTGACACAGCAAAATCACTATATCTGACACCTGGTCCTGTAAAAAAAAAAGCAAATTATTTTCCAGAGTTACTACCCATATTTAAGTTGAAATGACTATGCTAGTTTAAAGGAAAGTATCTCATTTTCACACCAGTCTAATTGCAGTTCTCATCACAGAAATGCTATACTCTGGAATTACAAAAAAAAAAATCTAGCTCACAATAATGCGCCAATAAGCCAGTTTTAAATAGTTCACTCAAATGCAGAGTTGATGGATATTCACCCAATGTTAAGAAATTCTTCCCATTTTTCCCAGTGACACATTATGTAATAGGTCTGCCACACTGTGTTACCTGAACAACAACGGCAGTGCACAGCCCACTCAACAGGATGCAGTACAGAAATCTCCACGCTGTGTATGACAGGAAGCAGGACAGGCTTAAGAACACAATGAAATGTCATGTTAACGCACTGTTACTGATGTCTGAGCAGCTCTCAGAAAATGGAAAGCACCATCTCCAATTGGCAACAGCTCAGGTACCTCTGCAGTGTGCTCAGTTACCCTACAGTGAAATACAACTGACAGGGCAGACAGTAATGATATTACCCAGCTTGGTTTACATTTTCTATTACAAATATAGGTAACAGCAGCTGTAAGAAAGTCAACAAGTGTTTATTTACACTGGCGAGAATAATGTCAAAGGTAGAAATCTGAAATTTGGCAGTGATACAGTGTATTCTGTTGCAAGTAGTCAGATCACACCTTATAGTGACACCGTAGTGAAGTGAACAGGTTTCAGTGTATTTCTCTCCAACAAGTAACTATACCATTGCTACCAGACTCAAAATGAGCCACAAATTTACTCTGGGATCAAAAGTGAGGTATGCACTCAGCATATACATAGAAAGGTTAACTACTTCATGGAGAGAGGACAGTAATTTCCTTAATTGTCAGTTGAAAAATTTTCTTTAATAACTGAACAATTTTTATTTTTTTTTTGCAATTGACAAAAGGATTCCTCTATTCCTAGTAATTATTTTTCTGATATCATCAGAATTTACAGAAAATCTTATATTTAGTTATGTCTCTGTCTATGACAGTATAGCTTTACTTAGAAATGCAAAGTACATGGGGCATTTTAATAGGGAGAGCAGTGTTTGACTTCTTTTCTGAAGAAATAGGACATTAACCAACATGGGAAGTGAACAACAGAATAAGTAGGGAAATTTACTTCTTGAAGCTACTACTTATTTGAGGAGAGGTGCTGACAAAGGTCAGGTAGGATGCCAAAATATGCCATTTTTTCAACAGTCATCATAACCTGGAATCAAATCTTAATACAGTAAAGTATCCACCTCCAAGAAAGACAAAATAAAATAGAAGGTGGTTAGGAAAACATTTTCTTTCAAGCTGATTTGGTAAATTTCTGACACATACGCTCCTTGAAGAGGTAACAGCTGGACTCAACGATCTTAAAGGTCTTTTCCAGCATAGAGGATTCTACAATTCTATGTATGGTGTTTGTGTGTCAAAAGGAAAGGAGGTAGAATTGGATAAGTAGAGAACAAATCATTTAACTTCAAGTTCCATTCAATAACAAATAATCACAATGAAAATACTCAGGAGATGAGAAAGAATCAGCAGTAACAGTACCTATTAAGAACAAATAGTGTATGCAATCTCTTGTTTTCTGCTAGGAGAAGGGCTGGAGATACATCCCATCTAACTTTAGATGCCTATAACCTAGATATAGAATTTTAGTTTCTTAGACTCTCCTTGGAGACACTGAAGGTGAAAGAACACACTTACAGTGTAGTTTTTCTAAGACACTGGTAAATGACTAAACCTAGCCACATAAATTATGATAACCTGTGTTTCTCCATAAAGGAAAGTGTAGATAAGTAATCAGATGCACAGATTTAACGCATATTCAGGTTTAAATCCAGGCAGCAAACAAGGATCACACAGCTGCTTGCTCACTATCCCACCAGCAGGATGATGGGAGAATTAGAAAGAGTAAAAGCCAGAATACTTTTGGGTTGAGATAAAGAAAATTTAATAGGGAAAGCAAAGGCCTTGCACATGAGTAAAGCAAGGAATTAATTCACTGCTTACCATGGGCAGGCTGGTGTTCGACCACCACCATAGCAGGGATCCATCACACATAATGGCTACTTGGGAAGATAAATATCACTATTCCAAAAATCCACACAAACAGCTCTTTCTTTGTACTCCATGAAAAAATAATCAGAAGTCCACTTTTCTTGGAATACCCTGCAATCTGAGTCAATTTTTCTTTTTTTTGATGTGATGGTGCACGCACTTCCCACTGGTGCTGGCTTGCTTGTCCTGCCTGGGAGCTGGAGGGAGGGAGGGTGTGGTGGTTTAGAACCACAACTTCACTATCCAAGGGCTCACTAAAATGATGACAGAAGACTGAACAAAATTAACAGCAGGGAAAACAGTTTATTTACCCTGGGGGCTTTACTAGGAAACAAACTTAAGGGGAACCCCCCAAACTTAACACAAAGTTAACCCCAGAAAAAACAAACACAAAAAGAAGGTGCTGAGGGGAATAGATGGAGTCGCTGCACGGTCCAAGACCCAGGAAGAGGGAGGACTGAGTGCTCAGCAGCCGGACAGGAAGCCAAAGAGCCCAGAAGCCCTCTGTGCTCAGTCTTTTAAACTGTCCAGGTCTCTTGCCTCTCTCTGGGATCACACCCCAAGCAACATGGCAGCTCCCACCGGAGACCACGTGCTCGGAGCCTCGAGGTGCCATCACCTCACTGGCCATGGTCACTCCGGGGATGCCCCAGAGTGACCGCCACAGCCACCTCCAGGGATCCCTCACAGGAGGGTACCCCTGGGATGGGGGGGGGTGAGGGGGTGGGGGTGTGGTGTTGTGCACCAGGGTGCCCCCACGGCCATGCTCCCAAGGGGCCGCTGCCCACGTCAGGATCAGGGGACCCTGTGCCGGCCCCCTCCCCAGGCAGGACAGAGGCAGGGGGGTTCTGTAAATACTGGCAGGCCGGATTGAGGGCCCTAGGGGGCCATATTCAGCCTGCAGGCCATAGTTTGAGGACCCCTGCTTTAAGGCATCAGTAGACTGCTCTGAATCTCCCTTCATTCTCTTCTCCAGGCTGAACAGACCAAGTGACCTCAGCTGCTCCTCATACAGCTTCTCCTCAAGGCCCTTCACCATCTTTGTTGCCCCCCCTTTAGACACTCTAATAGCTTAGTATCTTGCTTATATTGCAGTGCCAAAACTGCACACAATATTCAATGTGGGGCTACGCCAGTGCAGAGCAGAGCAGAGGACAATCCCCTCCCTCAACCAGCTGGCAGTGCAGAGCACAGTTGGCCCTCCTGGCTGCCAGGGCACTGCTGACTCGTATTCAACTGGCCATCAACCAGGCCCCCTACATTGCTTTCTGTGGCATTGTTTTCCAGCATCTCATTCCCTGGTCCCTGTGTATATCCAGGATTGCCCCATCCCAGGAATCTGGCAGTTCCCCCTGTTGAACTGGTGATTGTCCAGTCCTCTGATTTGTTGAGGCTTTTCTGTAGGGCCTCCCTGCCTTTGAGGGAGTCAGCAACTCCCCACAATTTTGTGTGATCTACAGACTTGCTAAGAATCACTTTCAGTCCTGTGCCCAAGCCATTTAAGAAGATGTGGAAGAGCATAGGGCCTAAGATGGAGCCCTGTGGAACCCCACTAGTGACAGGTTGACAGTCTGATGTTACTCCATACACTATCACCCTCTATGCTCAATCCATGAGACAGTTGTTCATCCATCACATGATGTGTTTATCCAGCCGTGTGTTGGACATTTTGTCCAGAATGATCCCGTGAGAGACAGTGTGGAAAGGTTTACTGAAATCCAAAAAGGTCACATCAACTGGCTTCCCTTGATCAGCTAGGTGGGTTACCTTGTCATAAAAGGAAATCAGGTTTGACAAGCAAGACTCTCATGAAGCCAAGTTCCATTGTCTTTCAGGTGTTTTTCAATAATTCCCAGAATAAACTTCTCCACAATTTTATCAGTCATTGAATTGAGACTGAGTGTTGTTTGAGGAGTGTTGTTTCCAGGGTCCTCCTTCTCACCCTTCTTTAAAATCAGGACAACATTTGCCAGCTTCCAGTCAGCTGTGACCTCTCCAGATTCCCAAGGCCACTCAAACATCATCAAAAGAGGTTTTGCGATCATGCCAGCTAGTTCTCTGAGGATTCTTAGATGAAACCCATCAAGCCCTACAGATATGTAGGATTCCAGCTAGAGTAGCAGATCCCTCATATTTTCAGGATTGACAGGGAATTGATCATTCTTGCAGTCATGGTCCTCCAGCTAAGGGCACTGAGACCCCTTTGGTCCATCATCCATGTTCAAGACAGGGGCAAGGAAAGTGGAGTTTAACCCCTCTGCCTTGTTCTGTCCCTGTTTGTGAGGTGGCCATCCCCATCCTGTAATGGTATTTTGATATTGCCTATTGTCATTAATATATTTGGAAAAACTCTTTTTATTGTCCCCTACATTTCTTGTCAGCTTCATCTCCAGATGAGCTTTGGCCACACAGATTTTCTCTCTATAGTGGCACACAGCATCTCTCTATTCTCACCATGCCACTTGACCCTGCTTCCACTGGGTATACACCTTTTTTTTCCTTATTTCCAAGAGAAGATCCTTGCTGAGCCAAGACAGCCTTCTGTCTCACCTGCTTGACTTCTGACATTTAGGAATTCCCT
The DNA here is from genome assembly GCA_013399895.1 of Serilophus lunatus. NCBI lineage: Eukaryota > Metazoa > Chordata > Aves > Passeriformes > Eurylaimidae > Serilophus > Serilophus lunatus. Next base: position 47,150 of record VXBA01003790.1, read on the forward strand.
GCTAGGATGTCAGATCAAGATATGACTTTCAGAAAGAAAATTCTCTGCTACTTTTCAGAAACTGGCTAAAGAAACAAGATATAGCTAAACCTAAAGCCAGATGCAATACTGAGAGGGAAATAATATTCAGAAAATAGCTGCTTGGGATCTTCTAAAACTGAAGAACAAGTGAGATCCAGAGGAATCTGTTAGCATGAAGCAGTGATCAATTTATTTTTAGTGGGGTGGCTGATGGAACTCAGATCTTACTTGCTCAACTTTCTGAGGACTTCAAGCTAAAACTGGCCATGAAGCAGATTTCACAATGACCTGACTACAATGGAGAAATGGTCTGATAAATCGGTGAAATTCAATAATGTTAAGGGGAAGGAACTACATTTAATTATATAGATACAAGGCAGGGAACAAATAGCAAAGTAGGAATAGCTAGGGGTATTCTAGATCACAAAGTGAAGATGAGTCAACAACATCATGTTATTGCGAAAAAGGCAAGCGTCATACAGGGATGTACAAACAAGACAGATGCCTGCAGGACATATGAAATAATCTTTTACTCTAGTTAGAGCTGGCAGGTCACAGATGGAGCAGTGTCTGGTGTGGGACCCCTACTGCATAGCCATCTGGAACACCTGAGAGCTTCTACAGGACAGCAACTGAAATTATCACAGGAATCATGACAGACTGATCAAAGTGGGATCATGGACCTAAACAGACAGGTCAGAGAAAAACATCTTCAAAACTGTTTTAAAAAAAAACAAACATGAAAAATAACCACCACCACCAAAACACCCTCCACACACTCCGAAAATGAGAACTTTCTGGAAGGAGAAAATAAATCCTTTTTCATGTGTATGATGAGCAAGAAATAATTGAGTTAAATTACAACAAAGGAAACTATAGGAAATAAAAAACTTTTGTAATGATAGGTGCAGCAAAATAATGAAGCAAGCCATGCAAGGAAGTTGTGAAGTTTTTCTCGATCAGGTCATTATAAACATGATTTATTCTAGCTTATCTGGTCCCACACCTTATCCCTGAAGCTTGCTGATGGATTAAGTGTCTCACGGTCCTTTTCACCCACTATAATATGAAAGCTAACAAATAGCTCACATCAGGGATAATTTTTCTATTAACCTCTTCCTCTGATTCTACTCACTTTGGACATACTGAGTTCAATTTTGAGAGGAAATCTCAAGTAAGAGATCAGGGCATTTTAAAAGAAAAGGTGACATCACTAGGCAATATTTGTATTAGTTCCACTTCCTAGGAGTGACTGAGGGATGAACTGGCACTAGTGCAAGCCACAGGAATGATCTCTGTGCCAACTGAAATGCTTGTGAAGATAATTTCAGAGCAAAAATTCCCTTTAAAGCTTTATTAGTCTAGAAATTCAACATAGCCACAAAACCGTTACGCAATTTCTATTAAAAAATAAAGGATATAAAGCAATCTTATTTTAGGTGTGGATCTCAAACCCTGGGAATTTTTGCAGTGATATCAAAAGACACAGAATAAAATCTCTAAAGAGAGAAAACTAAAATTGACATTTAGTGTGCAACAGGCATAGAATGCTTCATGCTTCCCAAAGAAAATTAATCTTACAAACTAGAGCATGCTAGAAAATTGCACAGCAATTATAAAACCAGTGTCTTCCTTGAGCTTTTATTGTTTGATGCATAATTCATCACGCTACTTTTCACTTTGATAGAGTTATAAAGTTATCTACATTCATTCAAAGGAGCTACTTGCTAATGATCCATCATTAACGATTCTCTGTTCTTTCCTTGTGTAACTTCTACTTGGCTTCTGTGTCAATTAGGAGGGTGCAAAGCTTGCCAGTCAGGCTTCAGCAATCCCACGCTCCTACTGAACAACGCTCCAGGAAAGCAACCAGTAGAATGCTATGCAAATGCTAATTAAACACAACTGCCTTATGAGGAAACCATCCCTAGAGGCAGAGAGAGGTGAACTGCTTTAATTAAGGTCAAAAGCATTTCCATGGGGGTGAGTTACAGGGAGCTTTGCAGACGAAAACAGGTCTTTGCTTGGATAGAAGCAGGGTGCCTTGTGGGAGGAGGTAAGACAGCAGTCACCTATGCATCCTGGCTGTCAGCAGGACACTACACTCAATTCAGGCATGAAATTAAGGGGACACATATGCCTACCTGGGCACTATGAAAGCATAGTAGCTGTGATTTACCTTTGTCTTGTTAAATTAAAAGGAGACTGTTTTTCTTCTTGGTATGATTATCATTGCCAGTGAAACAAAGAGTTCTTTCGCCACATTTAAATTCTAGGCTAATCTTTTTATCATCATTATCATTATGTTCATTTTGACTTTGACACATTGTGAAAATACATGCTTTGCACACCACATAACCTACAGGACTCAATAGTGCAACAATAAATCAAAATTTGTGTCAGTTGCAACCACAATGACAATTGTACCAAGGTATCTTGAACACCTGAACTGAACATCATCATAATAAATTCTGTTTCTTTGGGGCCTATCTACTATGGAATTGCTAGACATCAAACTGAGCTACTATTTTAAGGTACACTAAACTCAAAAGACAAAAAGCAAAAGACAATAATGAGACAAAACCACTGTAACAGGCCCAGAGGAAGGATCCTGCAAGAAATGCCTTTGAATATTCACTCTAAACAGGTGATACATGCAGCAGTCTTTGAAATGGGCATTGCTGAGATTTGGGGCTGCAGAAGCAAACTCAGTTTTACTCTACAAATAGCAGAAATTAAAGGTGAATTTGAATGATATTAAAGGTGCAAAGCACAGTATTTAAAAGTGGATAAAGGTAACAATCTTTGCTTTGTCCTGACAAATGGTAGTCCTGCAATATTGTGGTTGTATAAAGAGGGCTTTTGAAAGGAGGTGTAAGAGCGAAACCCCACTTACCCGATTAAAATTCAGTTTTCCTCAAAAAGAAAGCCGTCGGTGGGGGGGGAGGGGGGCCGGGAAAGAGCGGGACCTGTACCAGTCCTGGTGTCCCC
>VXBA01003793.1:6115-132934 GCA_013399895.1 Serilophus lunatus
TGAGGGGCGGTCCCGTGCCCGTGCCCGTGCCCGTGCCCGTGCCCGTGCCCGTGCCCGTGCCCGTGCCCGTGCCCGTGCCCGTGCCCGGGGGGGGCGCGGGGCCGCTGCCGGGAGCTGCCCGGGGACGGCGGGCTCTGCTCTGCTGCCGCCGCCGCTGAGCAGCCGGTCCGGCCGGGTGGCGCTTTGCCGGCCTTCACGGCTTCGAACCTCATTTATGCCCTCCCTTTTCAGGTCTTGGATGAATTACTGGAATGTTCCAGGCTCTCTCTATATATATATTAATTTGTGTAGCCTTAGGTTGTCGTGATTAAGAAGTGCTGCTGGGTGCCAGAGGTGTATCGGTAATTCATCTCTAATCTGTGCAGTGGGCTTTCCTCTCTTTGCCTCATCATACGCTACTTCAGAGTTGGTTTTTGAGTGGAGGGGCGTGCTTGTGTCTTGGCTGATGTGTGTGCAGTATTATCCTGCTGGAGGATGCAGTAGCTGTTCGTCCCCTAGGTGATGAAATGAGACGAGCACTTGGACACTTTTAGCTTGTGTTTACTTTACGTGCTACAGTTATTGTTCTCCCATCATACGTTTCTTGTATTAACACACAATGGTGGACTTTTAAAATGGGTAGGAGCCCATTAATCGATTATGGTTTGCATCAAATGCTGTGATTTAATCTAAGGGCCTCGGTTTCCGTGATGCTTAAAATGTATGTTGATGAACTCTCCCAGCATATTGTATCAGCCAGTGTTTACACAGTGTGGAAATAACAATTTGCTGATGCTGTTCTATTGCGTGCTTATGTGTACACACACAGACTTTCAGAAAATTAATGCAGAAGGCAATAGAAAATGCCAAGAAAAGCATGCATGAATATATACTTTCTGAATGAAAATTACTTTATCAGGAATATACGTCTTCAAATGTAAGTTGTGGATAAAAATATGTATGTTGCAGTGCATTTTAGACTGCTTTCTTTTTCATAGTTTTATCTGGAAAGTGTCCATAAATAAACCCAAAATATTTTAAGGACCTAATAAATAGGCAAGCAACGTTAGCCCTGTGAAGAGTTTTGTTGCCAGAGATGCTAGTAGCTGAGATTCTGTCTTATGTCTTTCCTGTTTTTGTTTTTAAATTAGAGATCAAAATCCTGGACTTGGGGAGAAATTCTGTTCTTCAATTAAATTCAGTTCCTTGTTCTCTTGTTTCATATTAAATTATGAAAAAGAAACACTCCTAGAGCACATGATTTCTCCAAGTTAGTTATGAAGCAGTCTCTGGGTTTCACTCCTCAGCTTTGCCCGGTGTCCTGTTCTTATTGCAGCAGTGGCCACACTTCTGTTTGGATTTGTCATATCTACTGCTGAAATGATAAGTGATTCCCTTTGGAGAGAGTTAGAATTGATTGGAACAGCCCTTGTCTTGTTGTATAGATTTTGTTGCTTTGCATGTCTGGGATTTTGAAAGAGAAGATTAACATTGGCTGAGGTTCGGCCACCTTATGGTCCTGACTTCAGGGGACAGCTTGCAAATCACTTACAGTGTTAGGGAATAAGCCCCTGTAGTCAAACAGAAGTGAATTCACTTGAGAATGATTTAGGTTGGAGGATAACATTTCTTCAAAAAGGTAAATTACCAAAATTGTGAGAATCCTATGGATGAGTACGGCAGCCTGAGTGACTCCTTGCAGTCACCTGTTTGGGTGGGTGTTTCAAAGGTGAGAAATTACTGTGAGCTTCTGCAGTGTGATCTGACACAAGAAATTGCTGCTCTAGGCAGCAATCAATTCAATTCTCAATTTCTCTTTGCTGTCCAGTAGGCATGGGAGGAAAGCTGGAACATAACCAGTGTTGAGAAAAACGCTAAAACTCCCTGCCTGGCACCTGGCTTGCGCTTGTTGTGTCTCAGCAGATGCCCAGTGCAGCAGAAGTGGCACTTCTGGCAGAATGAATCTAGTGTTACCAAGAAACAGCAAGACTGACAAATCACTTCTTCATTGTGATCAATAAGACAAAAAATTCTAAGGCTTTATGGGTGCATCTCTTGTTTTAGGGAGGTATCCACCCCCTGGGGGAGTTAACTGGCAGCGAGGATAGCTACCTGCCACAAAGTTAGTGGCTTCTCACTCCCTGCTGGGAGGGAACTGGGCCTTGGGATCTGCACCCTCCTGGAGGAAAATGCACAAGTCACTCAGCTGCAAGTTTGTCCTGGGGGTTAAGATCACTTTCACAAAAAGAGGAAGTATAATGCTATATTTGAGTGATGTCAGCATTAAGAGCACTCACTTGTGACCTCCTTTGGTTAGGAAGTAAAGCAGGGTAGGAGAAGCAAATCGTTGGTTCTTTTTTACCTGTCCTCCCTTTTTTTTTAATTTTTAAAATCTTTTTCCCTTGTCATTTTTCCCTAGCCAGATTCATGAACAATAAGGCAATGACAAAGTTCACAGCAGGCCAGAGGGTTTAGGCTTCCCCTCCAAAACATAATTTTTCAGGTTGAGATATTAAACACATACATGGGAGTACTCTTTTTCCACCTTCCCCCATTTTTTTTGGAAACCCTTCTGATTGTGGGCTTGAAGCTGTCTTTGTGCCTGGTCAAAATGTCAGGTACATATGAGTAATGCTGCTGCTGCTGGAAGGTGTATCTGCTGAACTGTTGGCTCAGTTTTGAGGTGGGCAGTGTGCTGCAGTGATACATGAGGCTGTGTTTATGCGTCTGCAGTCTCTCCTCTGCTTGCCTGCAAGGGCAGGGTGCAGGCAGGTGTCTTGGGGTCTGTGAGTACTTCCCAGGGGGTTGAAATGCAGAAGGTAGTGGTAAGTACTCAGAAGGGAGAGTTACTCCAGGTGCAGTGCTTTGTTCTTGCACCTGTGCTGCTCCTTGGAGTACCAGTATTTCAGCTCAGTACCGGATACGATCCTGTAGTGACTTACTCTGATTTAGGAGACTTAATTACTCATCATGGACTCACCACAGTTTATCCTTTAGGAATACTTCTGGCTTAGACTTGGAGCTTTCAATGTATAGAGTACTCCTCATAATCTCAGTAAGCCTTGCTGATTGTTTCTTGTCTTAAGAGGTAAGCTGTGCTTTCAGTTGCGTGCTTCAAATTCCCTGTGCTGTGTGTTCCAACACCCTGTCAGGTAGGTGAAGCTGTTCCCAGCTCCCATTTATTCTCTGCCCTGTAGTACTTGTAAGGTGTAATTAAGCATTAGGCCTCCTCTTTGATATGCTACATGTAGATCCCATCCAGATGCCGCTTTTTTCCTTTTGTTGCCTTTCTTATTTGTACTCTGTGTGTTTTACAGGGTTTTTCCCAGCATCTTGAAATGCAGATAATGGTAATATCAAAGTGACCTGCAGGAACAGAAAGCATCCAAGCTGAGCAGGGAAGGTATACCTGTTTATGTAGGCAAGATATGTATTTTTGTTTTGATTACAGTATCAAGTTGGTATTGTTTATGCTTCATTTTGTGTTCATTTAGCAGCAGTTCAAAGCTTTTTATTAGTAACTACCAATTTCGAGAAAGAAAATTTTCTTATTGTAGTTTTGCCTGTTAGTGACTGATCTTAGCATCTTCTCGTAGTGTTTTTGTACATATGAGGACCATTTCTCCAAAATCTGACTCCCCAGGCAAAGAGCTGTCCCAGTGCACCAGTTAGAGGAAATCACAGCTTTGTTTTACAGACATTCACAGTGAGAGCTATTGCTTCCTTGGACTCAGACTTATCTTAAGAAAAGGTAATTTATTCCCTGACTCATTTTTTCAAGTAAATTTGACCTTTTCTGACAGTGCTCCCTCTATCTGCTGTTACTCCTCTGTTGTTTTTTTTTCTGCTTTCTGTCCCACATGCCATCTGTCTTATTTTCTGGTTTGTTTTCTTTTTCAATACTCTAAGGTAATGCAGAGGATAGAAAGAAATATGAATATTTATGAAGTGCCAGTGTTACCCTCATTCCAAAGAGAAGAGGTATGGATAGCTTCCTGCCAGGTCAGATGATGCTGTGATTGCAGAAAATACTTGGGTCTGTCTAGGTTGTTACTTTGGAGGAGATGCTACAGGAACAACTCGGTGCTGTCAGTGGCTTGGCAATGCTTGCATGCTGTGTCAGGAGTCAATGTGCACAAATAACCTTGTAAGTAGCATTACTGTTGGTGTAAACTGTCCCATGGTCAAGTAATGCTTAGTCTGGTGGCAAGGGCTTTATTTTAGAGGCAACTTAAGAAGTAGCATTTCCATAAGGCTTTTTAAGTATCTGTACTGATGGCAGGGACCTGGGCACTCCTGGTAAAGCTAGGTTTAATCTCTATGCATCTTTTGGTAGGTGTAGCAAGCTTGGCAGTTTTTCCTTTATGCTTTCTCACAGAGGTTCAGATAATTTAGGGAAGCATTGAATCTTCATTTTATATATGAAGACTGATTGTATGATATTTAGAATATACAATTCAAAAAACCTCTTCGCTTATAATGTATAAGCAATGTTTTATTCTTCTTGTGCTCCCCTTTTTTTTTCTGTCCTGGTTGCTGATCAAACCTTTTGCAGTGAAGCTGCTGAAGACTGCTGAAGGTAGGAGCTGTGATAGCCCATGACATAAAATCCAGGCTCTGTCACATGCCCCAGCTACAAAAACTTCAGAAATGCAGGTGTTATCCCCTAGATGTGTGGTACAAGTCATGACATCATGGTGACAATGGATAGAGAACCAAGGAGATAAGGCTTTTACTTTGTTACAGAACAGCGTGCTGAGATGTGGCCAGGTATGTGGTGAAGGATGGACTTTGCCTGCTGTGCAGCAGTCACTTGTGCTGATCTGGCCCAAGTGATTAACAGCTGTGCAACAGCTGATGAACATGAAAGTCCCTTTGCCACCCAGGTACAGGGGTCAAGTTGCAAGCAGCCTGAATAGTCATCAGGGCAGTTAGGAGAGGAACTCAGAACCCCAAAGGAATAACAAGGGTGGCTCTCTGCCAGTGTCATGAGTTGTTCTCCAGTTGCTGTGGTTGGGTATCAGCTGAAGAAATTTCATTTGATTTACAGGTAATTTTTTTTTTGGTTTTGTTCTTTGGTTGTGAGTTTTTTTAGTGTCTGACGCTGAGCCGTGTTGGGCGATTGTGCCTTGTAATTAGGGGTGAATAGAGGGCAGCATCACATCACTGTACAGAGGCTAGGCAAGAACTTCCTGTGGCGTCTACATTTGTGTCTTGCTACAGTCATACTTACAGGATGGAAAGTAAACTCTTTTGTTGGGCTAGTGCTGATGTGGTTGCTCATTGGGACACATTTGTTTCCCTCTATCAGGAGTTCTGGATTCATTAAAAGAGAGCTCTGGTGATAACTGATCACCCAGTGGACAGAATTTTAAGTGGATTATTTGTTTTGAAAATTGGATTCTGTTTGTAATACATAATTTCTGTTAGTATAACTAACACAGTGATTGTCATGAGAAGAGATTGAGATGAAGATTAGTTTTCTTCAGCTCTGTTGATACTGTGCATCTGACCCTGTCGTGCGAGAAGTAAGTTACAGTGTTTAGTCAACTACTTGTGTCCTCCTTTTCTGAGCCATACTCTGGTAGTTCCTGGTGCCAGGCTGAGCCTGGCAGGTAACAGGCAGGTATAGAGGAAGGGGATTAGAGAATCATCTTGAAGCCAAAATGGTACAGCAAGTACAAGAAATCACAAATCCTCTGCAGGGAGGTTGGAAAGAGCAAGCACCCTGAACGCCAGGAATCAACCAGATGTGTTGGAGGTTCTCCTAGGCTCCATGGATGGTGAGGTGTGGGAAGAATGCTGCACTGAGAAGTGTGGTTTCTAGCTCTTCTGCTCAGATTTAACACGCTTCGGATTAAGCTTATGCGAAGAGCAGGGAAGACGCATTCCCTTCCTTGGTTTCCTCCTGGGAAGGAAACATAGACCCAGACCTGGTGGAGCAGAGTGATGCTACTCCTTGAAGAATTAGGACTCTGCTCCATAAGGAACAAGCCATAACTGAAGAGTGCTGTGGACATTTTGTGCAATGCCAGTGGAAAGGCAAGGACATTAGCAAAAGGAAAGGTGGTGGAGCTGAAGGAGCCACGTGTAGCGCCAAACCTGATTTTAATGTGCTTTTGAGGAGGCATGTATATATTTGTACTTGGTAACTGACATGCGTTCTGTTTGCCAAGTGGACCAATGTAGGGTTTGGGATGTAAGGGCTTCAAGTTACAAAATGTATTTCTTGGGCAAAATTCTTATCTCTTAGTAAGTGGTTACACCCCTTCAAAAGCCTCTCCTCTAGCTGTGCTTTTTTTTGGTTAGTTGTTGCTGTTTTGGTTTGGGTTTTTTGTAACACCTAGAAACTTTATAAACAGGCAGAAGGCCGTGGATGTTAGCTGGAATCAGGACTTCATATTCAGTACTCAGTAAAGTTTTCAACTCTTAACTGCTTTGCAGTTAGCATTATACTGCATTTAAAATAAAAAGGTTTACCTGATATTGTGTTTTGCAACTGTTAAATTTTGATTTCTTCTTTGTGCCATATATGTTGTGAATTCTGTGATGAAAGAGCTGTGCATGATTTTCTCACTGAAAGGCTCTAGGACGACAGCAGTGTTATAAATTGGAATTTACCTTTATCTGGCCTTGAAACATATCTCTCTTCCTGCTGCTTTTCACTTTTTTTAAATTTTTGCTTCACTGAATCCAGCAGGCAGATAACTCAGAAGAGCAGTTCTGACCTGTGGAAGCTACTCCAGCTGTTACTTGTTAGCCCAGCCATGTGTTTGAGGTTGGACATGTGCATTTTAATCCCAGGTCTGTAATAATTATTGGCAAGAACGTGAGTAGGTTTATGGTTAAACTTGATGACCTCAAAGGTCTTTCTCAACTTAAATGATCCTTGATTCTACAAATCCAGCTCCAGGGTAATACACTTGCCACAGGTAATGTGTCAGTCTTTTTAGTTACAAATCACTAATACACCCTGATGGGGTAGGTGCAGGCTGTTTTTCTATTCTTTTAAAAGCTTTCCAGAGCCAAATTTGAGCACTGAAAATGGAAGGACTGCAGCCCCTCAGAAGTACGTGCTTTAACATGAGGAGTTAAAAACCACCCCAAACTTGTTAATGGATTAACTGTTTTGGTTGGCTTCAGGTTAAGAAAGGGCAAGCAATTGCACTGACATGGAATAAAGAGAACACAAAGTTTTGCTTGAAAGGTCCTGGGCAGCCTGAAACACTCACCAGCTATGTCAAGTGTAACTTGTGGTGAAGGGAAACTTCACAGCTTTCATCTTTAGGCCTCAGTTCTGCACATGTGCTCCGGTAACACCAGCATAACTTGTATGGGAGAGTAGTCCCTCTGAATGCACTTGGTTACATGGGTTGATAGCTCAGAGACTCTCTGTTGTGGTGCCTGGTCTTGTGGCCGAGATGGATGCCTTCCATGAAAATGCAGCACTGGAGGAAGCGAAGCTATTTGTCAAATTTTCTGGGTTTGGTGTGTGTGTTTGTTTGTTTTTTCCCAGCAAGAAGAAATATCTAGCCTCAGCATGCTGAGTTTCTTTGTAGATACTGTCAGTATAAGAAGTTTGAATTTTAGTTTCAAAATCAGTCTGCTTTGTTCAATATCAATTAAGTGATCTGGAAGTAAAAAATATATTGCAACTGTTTTACCAGAAAATTCTACACTTCTGTTTTTTACGCATCAGTACTCAACCTTTTTTCAAATGCATTTTAACTTTTTTTGTTGTTTAATGAAGCTACGAACCATCTTGCTGACTGAACACATCTAAGACTTGAGCAAATAAAAGGCCAGACTAGATATGCTGAAGATATACAGCATGTAACTGTTTTGTATGAATCATTCCTTTGTTCTGTCTTTTCTGCATACATAGAAATAGGCTTCTAACTTTATTTACGTTAATAATTTTGAGCAGAGAGCTGTGCACAAATGGTTAGAACACAGAAAAGCAGAGAGAATGTTCTGTTTCTGGAAAGAAACAAGCAGCTCTCCAAAGAGAGACTCTCTAATTGATAGGTAAAGGTGACTGTGCTCTTGTGTATGGCAAGGGGAATTCTGTTTGAGAGGGGTTTTTGTGTTGCATATTGAGTGAGGTGACTCTCAGTACAAGGCCAGAATCTGTTTATAATGTTTACAGGAATCTGAAGATGGAGGAAGGAAAAATGATAAGATGATGAAGGTTTTACGGATGTTTCAGAAGAGCAAGAGAACTAAATAATTTTCTGTTACACAATGCCTGAAGGAGTTTTGCAAGGAGGAAGGAAATAATTAGAACCACTGCTGCTTTTAAAAACAGGCTTTGGATTATGTAGTGGGTAGAGGGTTTGATTTACTGTTGATCATTGTAATTTTAATGCACCTGATGGTGCCCAACATCAGAGCCCCTGGGAAGTTCTATATGCTGGTGTGATACAAGGTCACACTCAACAGGCTGCAATACAATAAACGTTGCAGGTTAAGCAACTGAGAAGTAAACAGTGAAGGTTGTCGGTGTTGATTTTGTACATTACAAATGTAAAGGATTTGGTGTTACAATTTAAACTGTTCCATACCTTAATGTACAGTGTATGCAATATGACACTGTTCAGGTTGCTATGGAAACCTGGCATTTTGGTTCTGTTAGCAGTGTTTCAGATAGGAAAACATTTGCATGGCGCTACTGTGAGACTTTCTACCCCCACTTCTCAGCTCCTTTGCTTCTCAGTTGGGAGGTAGATGACAGAGAAAAAAGGCATGGTCTAGAATTTGCATGAGTCAGGGGCAATGGTGAAAAGGGATGTTGAGCTGAAACTTAGAAATTGTAGTTTTACCTTGAAGTGGCTCTTGTGTCTTAGTTGCTTTTTTGAAGTAACAGTATATAAGTGTTCATCTTTCATAGTGTAGTGTCATTAAACTGTTGATTTGAGGTTCTTTTTCTGAGAACTGAAGATGATGGGTACTTTTTAAAGGAAAGTTTCCCATAATTTTCACAATATGGTTGTGAATATTGCTGGAAATGTGCTTGACCTCAAAAACAGTGACTAGTTCTAGTGTTTCCTGTTAGATTGATGGGTTTTCTCATATTTTAAATTTTTCTTGTTGCCTGGTCGTATTGTCTAAAGCGCTGAGAACATATTAACCAAGTCTTATTGAATACAGTGGGAATATTTGCTAATATAAAACTGACTTTATGCTTTAGCATTTTGGGACCTAAACTAATTTTAAGTAGAAGGTGACTTGTGGTACCTGGGATTGACAATACAGGTGTTGGTGCCAAGCATCAAGCCACATCTTTGTGGTGTAAGTGACTCTTCAGACACCAGTCTCTTTCTGCTCTACCTGAGCACCTGTTGGTGAGAAAAGAGCTGAGAAGAGAGAGAGCAAGTTTGCAATGAAGCTGAGATTGTGCTTTTATTTGTCTTTTGTAGGCTGTTTCTCAGCTCATGAATGCTGGCCTTAAGTCTCCCCAGCACTCATCTTCTCCCATGTGTGGTTGCTAATGCTCACCAAACAAAGTCACTGCTCAAGGAATTACGCTGGTGGTTTTCTGCGGCAGGCCTGCCTTCTGTGTCAGAAGTGAGGATGTGCTTGCAGTTCATTCCTGTGCAGCAAAGCCGACTGGAAGGGGGAGTGAGCTGGCATGGCAGCACAGGGACTGAAGTGTAGGTACAGAGACACTTTTGCAGAGTCTGCTGTGAGTCATCTCTGTGGTAATTTTGGATGGAGGAGTGGTAGTAAGCAGCTGAAGTAGGTGAAAGGGAGGAAGGCAAAGGGCAGTAATACTTTAAACTGGCAGCTTGTTGCATGGATGTATTTTAACAGCCTGAAAGAGATGAGTTGAAAGCCCAGTTACTCTGGCTGGTCAGAATCCTCTTGATCACCAAAGGACATTTGGTGTGCATTGTCTGCTGTGGTGCTGCTGTTTCACCACTGCAAGTCCCACTCGAGGCCTTTGTAAGCCAATTCATAAAAACACCTCTGCTCGTGTGGCCAGGCCTGGGGTGTGTGACACTGTGGAGCCAGTGGCCTTTAGCAGCCTTTTAAATATGGGATGTAGGACAGTTCTGGCTGCTCACCTGGCATAGAGGTGGCACCAGGCAGTGGTCCAAATTTGTGTGCTACCTGACTTGCTCTTGTAATGCACAGCCGTGTAGGAGTGGTGAGGATGGAGTGACTTTTTTGTTTGCTGCATTTGTCCCTTTGCTTGGTTTAGAGAAGGGAATTTAAGGAGGACTGGATCATGGTGCTTATAAGCCTGGTAGAGAACTTGTAATTCATTGGGTCTAGGAGTGATGTTGTTATCTGTATAGATATGTTTTGACCTTGTTAAAATGGATGTGCAGACTTTCTTTGAAATACTAAACTGATCATGAAACTAGCAGTTGTCATGGGCAAGGAACATAATGATGTCAGCTGACAAATCAGCAAGGTAGTGCTAAGAGGACTGTCTAAGTTGTCGTGTTGAAAGTTTATAATTTTTTTTTGTATTTTAGAAAACTGCAAATATTTGGTGTTTTAATTGAACACTGAGAAGCACATGCATAGAAAATCCTTTGTGTATATGTCTGTGTGCTCCAGGGAGAGGCAAGGGAAGAGTGACATCTGTCTTACCCTCTCTGGACATGGTAAACTGCATCCTTCTCTAGTTCATAGAATCACAGAGTCATTAAGATTGAAAAAGACCTCCAAGATCATCAAATCCAGCCTTCAACCAAATCCGTATCACAAATTACCATGTCTGTTCATTTTTTCAATACTTTCAGAGATGGTGATTCCACCACATCCCTGGAGTGTATGTTCCAGTGCTTAAGCATGATGCTAGGGAAGAAATACTTCCTAATATCCAACCTGAACCTCCCCAGCACTATTTAAGTCCTTTTCCCTTTGTTCTATTGCTAGTTGCCTGGGAGAAGAGGCTGACCTCCACCTTGCCACAACCTCTTTTCAGGTAATTGTAGTGGGTGATACTGTGTAACACCTGTACAGTGTGAGTGTGAGAAGCTGTGGGATTCAGGGGGATTGGACTTGAAGCTTAATTGAATTGGGGTAAGTTGAAACAGGATATACAGGAAAATGAAGGTATTCATTATTTTAAAACAAGAGCAACATGTTCCTTTTGACCTAAAAATCAAAATCTTCCCAAGTGGCCTGATTTCCAACAGCACTGTATTTTTACTTTTAATATGGCATAGCACTCTGACTCTTAATAGTTGATGTCTGTTTTTGTAACCAGTTTCAGTCTAGCAACTGCAGCTTTCTTAAACAGTAAAATACATTGTTCCTTATGGAAAATACATCTGGTGATGTTCAGCTGCCAATGAGTGAAGATTAAATCTGGATGTTTTTGTCTCTTTACAACCTCACTGGTGATGAAGAATTTCTGGTAGCTCTTTTGCTTCCCCTCACTCTGAAGCAAGACAGCCTGAGTTAGTGGGTAAAAGTCTCTTTCCAATCAAGGCATGAATAATTTGTCTGGAGAGTTTTTTGGAGCTGAATCAAGTTTTCTTATTGTCCTGTTTCTGAACCAGAAATATGTCTGTTACATTCATTTTCATTTATTTTACTTAAATTTTATTCATCTGGACAAACTGTTGCAGATCCAGGGAGGGAGTTTAAGGTGATCTAAGCTTAGCCTGTTCTTTCTTCATTAATAGGAAACAAATAGCTAATAGCTTACTATACCACTGTAGAGTGGTAATAACCTCCTACACGTTTTACCCTATTCCTCAAGAGCAAGGGTGTTTGTTTTCTTTGCCTATCTTATCTCCAGATCTTATCACTGACCTTGAGAGTCCACAGTGTGCAAATAGCCACACTGAATCTTTCTTTTTTTATCCACTTGATGACACAGAAATTGTGATACTGTTCTGTGTTTAATATGGAGAAGAACTCTAGAAGTCACATCTACATAGACGTTTCTTTTCAGTTTCTTAATTCTTGCATTTTAATTCTTTGTAGATTTTAAGAGTGTACTCTTGTTAAATGAAATGTGGCAGGCATAATAATTTGAAGGTTAAGGGCATAAATAAGGGGATAACCTAAGCAAGGGTTGAGTCATCAGCCCCAACTTTAGGTAGGGAAGTTCTCCTAGGTTTAGTGTCCTTCAGTTATGTATAATGGACAAGAACTTCTTTATAGAGCTTATCAGTGTTTTAGAAATTGTGTAATTGTTTTAAAATAATTCTGTATTTATCTTAAGATAGCTTTAGAATAAAAACTTATTTTTCTGTTCCAACTTAATGTATTAAGTCTGTACTGTGTTTTATTGGCTTGTGCCAGGTGCTTTCCTGGAACCTTCCAATCTCACTTTTTTCTAGGTCATTCTGCCTGAAGAACAGACTAAGAAAGTTGTAGCTTACTCTCCTCTTTGCTGGCTATGCATTTCAGTTATGTTTCATCTTGAGCTGCTGTAGTGTTTATTCGGAACTTCTGTCTTTACACCAAATAAAATACACTAGCAGGGCAAAAGCAGTAAAACTCAGCCTGGTTAGTCCAGTCAGTGAGGTGTTAATGAAATACTATGAAGTTTAGTATTTCTCATTAAGTGTGAATCAACATTCACCTTCTTGATTTTAAAAATGGGAGGTCTTTTGAAATGAATGCAAAAATAATATTAGTGCTTTGGCTTGTGAAGTTTAATCATTTGTATTTATATGACCCAGCAGAAGTGTATCCTCTTCCATGTTAAACTATTTCTATTGCCTTATGCTTAAAAGTTGTGTTTGTTACTCCATGCTACAACCTTGTTGGTGTGTGCTTTGATCTGTTTGCATCTGCACAGTGCTGTGATGACTGCTCTGGGCTCATCAGCCATGGCTAGCAACCCCCAAGAGTTCAGCTTCAGATCTAGTACACTGAAAATGCTTCCTCTCTCTCTGCCATCTTTCTACACTTTTGTATTCTTCCAACTTGATAGACATTTTTAATATTGCTCCTGAAGTACTGCATACATATCTTTTTTTTAATCTTGAACTTGTTGGTGTAATCTTTGTCATCTGTTATGGTGCATCTTTTAGGGGTCAGAATTGGCACATGTCCTCAGAAGACTTGTTATTCCTAAGAAGACAGAGATGGAGATCTAAGCCAAATTATTAGTAATACTTTATGTCTGAATATGACCAGTTTTGAATATTGGTGTTACAGCAGGTGTTGGTAAGGAAATGTGCAGTGTTGTGAGCAGATATAGGTGGTGTTTGTAGTCTCAGGAGCATAAGTATAATAGAGAAGTAAGACTAGAAAATTGCTGTTGTGTGGGAAACTGTACTTGAAAGCACAAGAACCTGGATCCTCAGAGGAATGGGCCTTTTATTTTTCTTTTGTAGATCTGAGCTGTATATGTATATGCCCACAGAGCCAAATACAATTGAGACTCTGCTATCAGTCTCAAAAGTTGGTCAGTTTAAATTTCTCAGAACATAACTATCTCCTCATCAAAGCAGTTTCCTCCCTTGTTCTCATTGCTGCTGATTATTGAGGCTGTCTGGATTAAAGCTACTGGGAGGATACTTGCACACATGGCTCTTCTGCTCTCATTTAAGCATATGGGGATACTTCATGTAGTTCAGCTCCCTATTTGCATAGTGGGGAATTATGTAATTTTCCTACCTTATGAAAGGGTGAGAGATGTTGACTCTACAGGACCAAGAGAAATACATCTAGAGAATTGCATGGTCTCGAATGCTTCTTTTTCTCTGTATGTCTTTCCAGGACTTGCAGTGGGCACAGATGGCCGGGGACAAGCTGTCAAGTCCACTGAATGTTCTAAAAATAATCAGATGCTTTGTTGGCTTGCATTGCTAGTGCTGTTGAACGGACTGTTGTTCGTGTGCAGGGTTTTGGAAAGTAGTGCCCACAATTGGGGGATTGGTGATTGATGCTTTAGAGCCAGTGAACAGGATTTCTGGGTGCTTACAGCAAGCACTCAGGCTTTTTGTTGTCTCATGAAAATGTAAACTACTTGAACTGCAAGTAGCAGGTACATCATTCTTCTTGCCTGAGAAGGGAAGGAAAAGGGAGAAAACATAATTTGGAAAAAAAACTGATAAATTTGTCAGTCTTTAAAGGGTGCTCTATTCAGATACTTATTTTTAATGATCCTCTCAAAAGTACAGTTCCCATTCTCTTTGTTTGTCCTCACAAATAGAGCATCTTTTGTTGCTGCTTTAAATGTATCAGTGCAGGAGGAGGCTGCTGTCCTGCAGAGCCAGGTGGCAGGGAGGGCAGGAGGACCTGGAAGCAGCATTTCTGGGGATCTTGGGAGCGTGGTGTCAGTTGAAGTGGTATAGGTATCCATGGTCAGGAGTTCAGTGCTCCTGTGATTTTAACTTTTTAAAAACTTTCTTCTTTTTTTGTAGCCTTGCTGGAGCATTCCCATTCTCATTACAAACTCTCAGTGTCATGCCCAGAACTGCCTGGCAGCAAGACTAAATACACAAAGGAAGTATCCAAAACTGAGCAAATATAAATAAAAATATCCAGAACAACAGGACTGACATCAAGAAGGGCAGTTTATTTTTGTTCTTTGCTTCGTAGAATTACCAGGTGCTGACACAGGGTAAATTTGGAGAGTAGCAAATTTTTAACAGGCTTCTTACTTAAATGCGTTGTCTGGTCATCAGGAATATCTTTCCTCTTGAAAATGCCTAATTAAAAGAATTAACCTTACTGTAGACACGTAATATAAGCTTTTCACTGTTTCTGTTTCAGTGTAGGAAGGGCTAAACAGACTGAAATTTCTTTAAAATCAGCTTTGTCATCACTTGAGTTTGAACTGAACTCATGATATATGAGTAAGTTGTCTGCCTTGTGGCATATGAATACCCCCTAAATATGTACATTTTTAATAGTCTGCCTGATTCAGTCTTTGTTGCTGCCAGGAAACCAAGATTCATTTTCATCATGTAGCATTAATAATGTTTTAAGCAGTTAATATTAATAAGGAATACCTGGGATTTCTTTCTTAGGAGATATCAAAGGACAAGTAGAGGGGAAGTATGGAGTAGGTTTGCCTTTTTTGATACAATTTTAAAATGCCAGTGGCAACCTATAAAGTAAATAGTTCAGAAATACTAAATACTAGTTTTCTGCAGGAATTACTGCAGGCTGTGCTATGATGCTTCTAGCTTTCAGGCTTTTCTTTTTTAGCCTCTTGAAGGCAACTAGTACATGAAAACTCCCAACAACATAAGTCAACTCAGAAATTAGGAAGTCAATATTCCTGATCAGTTTCTTTTTTTTAGTACTGTAATTTCAAAGTATAATTTTCTGCCTTAAATATGCCTTCCTAGAACAACATCTTTGTTTCTTCTAGGAAGGTGAACTAAATAAGTCTTAAGTCAACAGAGTGGGACCTGACATTACATTATTTTATTCTAAAAATTTTTTTTAATTAGTGACTGGATATTATTTTTTTGTATATTTTTATTAGTGAAAGAAAATACAAAATTTGCCTGAATGCGTTTTCTGCATCTGGTCTGTAGATAACATTCCAATTATCTGAGTGCCCATCTGTTGTGAATATAATTACTATTTTTTTTTTTTTAATTCTTGCTTTATTCCCACTCACTGTGTGAAAGGACTTGGAATTGCATTTAACTGACATGAGAACAGTCTCCATACTCACATTGTCATTGCACACTTTGCTTACCGGTGATGAAAGCAAACGGCAAACCTTACACGTGGTGAGCTGAGCAATGCCTCCCTGGTTTGGTGCTGGTACCTCCTGTAACATCTGTGGTTAGATCCAGGATAAGCCTTACCTCTTCTCTTTCTTCATGCCCATTCTTGCTGAAGCAGAGTGGGGCTGCTCTGGCACTGGGCCAGACAGGGATGTGGGCAGGCAGGAGTTTCTCCTCCTGGCTCCCTGGGCAGGAGCACTCCCTTCATCTGCCAGCACATCGCTGGAGCAGGGCTGTTATTCCCCTGGGTGGAGTTTGTAGATCATGGGAGAAGAAGAGAATGAATGGAGAATGTGCCACTGACTCCTGCATGTCACTGAGGACAGATCTCTCTTCCTTTTGTTCATCCCAGCTGACCATGTTTCAGTGAGGTGAGGGGCTCTTCCTGCTCCCGTCTTCTCATTTCTATGGGTCCTGCTGTCTCCATGGTCATGGGTTTAATACTATCTCAATGCTTTGTGGCTATTTGATAGTTCTTGGTGTCAGCATGAGACTCAACTCTGGCCCGTCGGTGCCCTTGCACCACATCAGTATAGTGAAGGCAAAAGGAAAGAGCAGTTCCTCTGTCTTTGAACTCTTTCTGTAATTTGGTACATAAAAATTGTAGTTGTGCGATTTGAAACGCTTATTGTAACTCTAAATGCAGTGATAACAAAGCCACCGGTTTTGATCCTCTGAAGATATAAGGACCTACCCCAACAGGGAGGATAAAGATGCACTAAAACTCTCACCAAGTATGTGGTATCTTCATACAGACTGAACATCTGAGCAGGCCAGTTCGTTTTGATGCTGCGGTTATGCTACAGTCGTGTAGGTTTCTGTGTCCAGCTGAAGATTGTCATGTGTAATCCTGGAGAGATAAAATAGTATTCTCTTCATAAAGACAAAGATGTCTTAGACATTTGCCATTAACAGAGTGTCCTTTACTGTAATATTCTACCTGACGTGTAAAGATCAGAGAGATTACATACTTTGTGATGTGCTGGATGTATTCAAAACTAATGAGTAGGAAAAAGTGCATTTTGAAGCGAAGGACATCAATTGCAGTGGACTGGTCATCCATGAATTAGGAGAGAAAATTGTGGCAGGTATTTCTGATAGAAGCTAGCATGGTATGTTCTTGGGCTTTTCAAGTAGATAAGTCTGTCTTTGCTACATTATTTTGTTGACATCTGGCAGTTTGTAGCTTGTGATCTTTTAATGCAGGGGAAAATGTTGGGAACTGATTAGGTCCCAGAGGAATTTTTCTTCTTTTGCTATGAACCGTAATTTATGTGGCTTCAATTTCTTTGTTATACAGCCCATTAAACTAAAATGTTTAGTAGTGACTTCTGGTTTGAGTTTTATCTGAAATACTGATAAAGAGCTCTAAAGTTGACTTATTTTGTTCATGTGCACAAGCCATTGAGGCGGGTTCAATGTGTCTTGAAGAGGGAGAGAGAATAAAACATGTTGGCAGGGGTCTTGGACAATAGTTGATGTGGCATATTGTTAATTGCAGTAATTATAAAGCAGTTTGGAAATTCCCAGCTGCTGGTTTTGAAGAGCCTTAAGTATTCTGCCAAGAGGTGGCAATTTTCATGTCAAAAGCCAATGTTACTGGTCTTTTTTTTTGTTGTTGTTACTTCTCAGATAACCCAGATAATTTTCCCTAGTCCTGCCTATCTCAAAATGACTGCACTTTGTCTGGAGAGCCACAGGTCCATCTTGTTTCTCCCTGTGTGCTTGTTTGAACTCGTGTATTGGTCACAACAGTCAACCCAAGTAAAAAATGTAGATCACTCTTTCTTCCTTTACACTGTTTTAAAACTTCTTGATTTCTCACTATTTTACAGAATTTTTATAAAGTGAATGTTGTATGTCTTACTGTGTGTACTGTATATTTCCAGAGCTGCTTTTGATCTTCCTGTGTATGAAACACATGAGACCTGGAAAATGTTTTGGTATAAACATGCAAAGTGGTTTAATCTTTCCAGGGTTCTGATACTTGATGCTGCTCTTGAGGCTGCCTATTTCACAGTTATCTCTCTCTTCTGCTGCTCGAGAAACTGGCCTGATTGCGTTTGTTGGTTTTTGTCTCACTGTATACTAAATGGGTATTGCATGGCAAACATTGGTTAAAGTTTTACTTTGCTTTGTGTCTGGGTCACTTTTGTTTCCACAAACTGTTGGGTTTTGTAGGTGTTGTTGGTATGTTGATTTATGAACTTCCTGTTTTTAAATGCTATATACAGGAGACTCTGCCTGGATATGAGGTACTGAGGGGGAAAAAGAGCATCACACTTGGCTGCTCACCTTGCCCACTTGACTAAATAATGGAGACCAAGGAAGAAAAGAAGGAGCGACGACAAGGCTATTTTGCTCGGTAAGGTTACAGGGTTTATTTCAATGTTGATTGAAACCTGCAGCAGCGTGTATCCAGAAAGTGCTTTCCCTGCTGTGTCCCTAAGGTTGGAGTGGTGATTTTTTTTATTCGGGGTAGTGGAGAGAATTATAATTGTAATTTGTAACACTAAACTATTCTTGGGTACGCAACTGAAAATTGCACTGTATTTGAACTTCCAGCATCCAGTTCCTGGAGAATGTTTATGAAAACAAACATACCTAAAACATGAATGTTTCTAAACTTAAAGTTTATATGCTTTCAATTAAACCACAGACTAAGTATTATCTCATAGAATAAGACCAGCTAAGAAGGGTTAAGGTGTCCAGGTTGTATCATCTCTGTGGTGACCAGTGACAGGACCCGAGGGAATAGCCTTTGAAGTTTGGTCAGGAGAGGTTTAAGTTGGATATTAGAAAAATGTTCTTCACCCAGAGATGGTTGATTGGGCACTGGAACAGGCTCCCCAGAGAAGTAGGCACAGCACCAAGCCTTACAGAGTTCAAGAAGCATTTAGACAATGCTCTCAGGCATGTGGTGTGACTCTGGGGGATGGTACTGTGCAAGGCGAAGGGTTGGACTCGATGATCATTGTGGGTCCCTTCCACCTCAGCATATTCTGTGATCTTGATAAATAAAAGTACTGTTTTTTCAGTAAATCATTTTTGCAATTTGGAATTAATGATTTGGTGTTTTTTTAAGAAATAAGTGATTTTGCTTTCCTAATAACTTGTTAATGTCTTTTTTAATATAAGAAGTCTGTAATCATCTCTGAGCTCTAATGTACAAGAAAAATCAAAGCTCACTTACTCCTGGGAGGAATAGGGAATAAGTATAAAAACCATCTTTGTCTCAAGGATTTTTTCTGTACTGTGGAAGAGGAGAGTCATATGCTCTCTCCACTCAGTACTTAATAAGTTATTGAAACTGCAGTAAACCAGTAGCCTTAGTGCATTAGAGACATCTAGAGACGTGCCTGTCACACCACTTAAAAGCAGTAGTGTGGGGAAAAGTTGTTACTTCTTTATTGCTATTCAGCTGGCGAGTAGTGGTGGCTAAAGATTTAATGCCAGTTTTTGTTCGTCTGTTAATGGCTGGTGACTTGCTTTCCATTTGGAGAAATGCAATTATATTGATGCTGACAGAAAGGAATGTGCAATTTGGGATTCTGAGCAGGGGAAATTGGCAATGGCACCTGTAGCAGAGGACGCATTAAGAAGAATAAAGCAGGAATAACTGAAGGAATTGTACTGAGGAAGAAATAATTTTGTATAAAGGAAGAGTCAGGCTTTGAGACAGGTGTCTGAGTAAGATGCTTTAGTATTAAGAACGTTCTGAGTTCTTTCTAAGTGCTGTCTGCAAAACAAATGGAAAGCCCCAAGAGGCTTTCAGAAAAGTTCCTTACATTGTATATAATCTGTTGTGCATGTTTTCTCTTTCATCTTGTGGCTGTTGTCTTCTAAAAATTCACATGAGCAGTATGTCTTGTATGGGCATAGGACATTGAGCAAGGTTCAAAAAGATCCAAAACCAGTTCTTAGTCCTAGGATTTTACTGCTATGTAACTTTGGGGAGGTCACCTTTCTCTGTCCCAGCTTGCATCTTTTTTCTCTCTATAGGTTGCAGGCTCTTAAGTGAAGTCCCTACTCTACGCAAACCTGTGTGTGATTTTTACAAGACTGTTTTTGCAGACCCTAAGTCATATTCTAATAGAAGCTAAAGTATGTCAGTAGGTGGTATGCCTAGCCAGCATCCCAAAGTGCCTGACTTCCCATCAGAAGACACCTTTTGGCCTTCAGGGTAGTGTAATTCTTGTGCCTCCTGGACAGCTTTTTGTGGGAGTGGCACTCAGTTTCTGAGTGGTTACACTAGCAATTGTTGGAAAGGTTAGCTTAAGAACCCCAAAGTACTATGTGCTGCCAAACCAGCTCCCAAACTGAAAGAGAGGAAGCAAGATGAATACGAAATTGTCTGCATGTTTGTTCCCCAAATTTAGTTTTATAAATATGTAACCAAGCTTATTTATACTTTAAAATATTTGAAATTTCTCTGTAGAAGAAAGCCATTATATCTTTCCACTACAATTGGTCATGGTCTGAGTGCCTCAGTTTTCCCGTGTCTTTTCCCCTCCCTATGACAAGTGAACCTGAAATAAAACCCTCCCCATCCATTTTTGCCTCTTACCAAACACTCTTTACCCTCTGTATTTTGTGGTCAAGGACTTATTTTTTGCCTTGGTTGGGAAGAAATGAAAAAGTAACTTTTCAAATAAAACAGAAGTGTCTACAAAACTTTTTAAAGAGCAGTTTAGACTCCTTATATAGATGTTACAGCTCATGGGAGTTTAACAGGCAAGAAGAAAAAGTATAACAGTAACATGCAAGCACAAATTTCTCGTATGCAGTATGTCCTTATTTAAAACTGTTACTCCTACTTGAAGGCTATTCTGTGTGAAGGCTATTCTGTGTAGTTAAATTTTCTTGCCTAATTTTTCAAACCTTGATTTTAGGCTCTTCTCTTGACTTCTGTCACTGGCTCCCAAATGGATCAATGTCTGTGTTGGTATCCACGAAGTCCAAAAATAAATGGCACAGTGTAATGTAGACCTGCAGTGGCACATCTGTGTCTATTGTGTCCCTGACTGTACTGGGACATTTGTTGCTTTTTATTGTGATTGTGTGGCCTTGAGCCCAGGTACAACTTGCTATTTCCCTCTGCCTGTGCATCTTCCCTCTCACCTTACAGAATGGAAAGCTTCTCTTTTCCCTTGCCCATTGCATAGTGTCAAGTTCTTGGGTATTGTGCCTCATAAATTAATAGCTGTTAAAAATTTAAAAAGAAATTACCAAAATGAGTGATGTGTGTCACAAGGAAATAATTGCTAGTCTGGAAGGCAGAATGTACAGCTTGAAACTGGAATTGGTTTGCAAGTGCTGTTGTGTGATACTGGATATATTTGGACAAGAAGTTCAAGTAAATGAGAAATCATAATGGGAGAGTTTGAATAGTTTTCTGAAAGAATGACTAAAGAGGGTCTTCTAGTTTTAAGTTTTCTGTGTCTCAACTTGCATCACCGTGAGTCACTCAGCATTTTCTGTGCTTCGTTCGGTCTATGTCAAGTAGCTGTCTACTGTTGTCTTAGCAGTGAAAACAAATAACTATGATTTCTTTGAGAAAATGTTGCTTTTCAATAAGTCAACAAAATGCTTACATTAATTTTATTAATTGTTATGTCTCCAACTTGTTGTGACCTTCATCTGAAGAATGCTGTGTGGAAATGTACAATACTTACATTGAATGATTTCTTAATGGTTTCCAGGGGAACTATGAATTTTTGTTCCAGTTTTTTTTTGGTCACTACTGAGAGCCAGATTTGTGAAGTTGAAGATGAAAGAAAAATATCAGGGAAAACATTCTCACTGAGATTGGGGTGCTTTTGTGTTTATTGCATTTACATTGGTCTTATTGCCATCGTTCTTTTGAAAAAACTACATAAATGTCTAGGACGTGCTCCCATCTCAGCAGGCAGAAACTCCCCTTAGCTACTGTGTCAGAACCCGAAGCCTGTTGTACAACCTGATGTTCACCTTATGTTTCCCTATGGTGTGTATATATAAGGGAAATCAAGGAACTCACATCATGTTTTAATTTCATTTATATTCTTGACTTAGATACCTAATTTTACATCCAAACAGATGAAGACTTACACATTCAATCCAAGATTTACAAAGATACATATGAGTGTTTGCTGCAGTTATTTAGTTTTTACCAGGCTCTGATTTACAGGGTTTTTTGCCCCATTTACTTATTTTTTAATGCCTAAAAATAAGTAAAACAAACCATAAAACAAATGCTATAGAGATTTTCAATCACACTAGTTGTTTATGACCTAACCTTAGCCTTCCTTTTAAACATTCACAACAATTCCGACAACAGGAATCATTGATACATAGTTACTAAGCTGTAAGCAGCTGGAGTTTGGAAAGCTTAGCTGGAGAAGGAGACATATTGTTATGGTCTTTCTCTAATCCTTGCTCTGGGCAGCTGTTGGAAGCAGAATGTTGGCTTGCAAAGGTCCTTGGTCTAACACACTGTGGTCACTCCAAGTTAACAGGTTTTGTAAGCATCTCCTTTGGAATTTTTCTGCCTTCTATTTTATTTCCTTATTCAGTCTTTGTACCCTTTGTAATTTTTATTCCTGTGGCTATTAAGAAATGGGAAGATGATGAAATAAGAAAAATGCAGCAAGCACAGAGGGAACGTGTAGAAAGAAGATATCAGTGGTGTGTAGGGCAAAGGAAAACCTAGATAAGGAATATGTGCACAAACATATTTTCTTGAGGGCATCTCCTGTCCTTTTCTTGTTGGCCAGACTCATTTTATCTATTCAACAGGCTTCAAATGTTAGGTGCTCCTCAGTTCACTACTTCTTGAGCAGTTGCCTCCTCGCAATTGTTCTTACTCTGCTGAGCCAAAGTGTTGATGTTTAGTCAGGTTTCCTGTGGCACCCATTATTTATTTTTTGCTTTTAGAAGGAAAAGTTTCCACACATTGTTTTTAAAACAAACTGTCATAGGGGTTTATCTTGGGTGTGAATAATAGTCAAGCCAAGATCCTGGAGATGCTTAAATATTTTTAAATGATTCTAGGAAGTAATACATCATTTCAGTTCATCTGTACAATGGAAATATCTTAGCTCTGCTTCCAGACATATAAACATTAGCTCATAATCCTGATACTGAAACGAAATAACAGTGTTACATTTTACTAACATTGTTTAAGCCCATAATTTGTATGCTTCTTGCATTTTATTTTGTAAGAAAAGGCTGAATATATCATTACTTCAGATTTATGGGGTCCAGTGTTTGTTATTTCCCCTGTTATTTAGTGTTGCATGTTTGGGATAGTTGATTTACTACATTGGATGCTAAAGAGAAGCCATAAAATATTTTCTGAACCACAGAGTATTGTGATTTACCTTTCAGTTACTTAAAATGGAGGAGTTTTCAATGTTTTTAGCAGACTTTCTGCCTGCTGCTGTGTAAATTAGTGTTTTAGCTGTCTTTTGCAACTGTTGTACTTGACGTTGAAAATGTCTAGAATTTCACAGACAGCAGCACTAAGACCTTTGAGTAGAGCTTTGGGAGGTTGGTTAGGTCCTTCAGATGCTTGAGAGACACGTGCTATTCATTGCTTACAAACTTACTGTTGTATATATATATATAAAAGAAGTTTTCTTTTTATCATAGAGTTAAACCAGGAGGATGAGAGTTGGGAGGGAAATGGAACCTGATTTTTCTGAAGAGTATCACAGTACATGAGAAAAGTATGTTGTACAGTTGTGTATTTTGGGAACTGTTTCCTCATCTCATGTTGCAATTCCTTTCTGGAATCTGAGGTTTTTATGTTAGCAGTCTTTTAATTCTGTTGCACAGGATGGGAGTCAGAAGAAGCTCAGGAATTTTTTTCTATTTAGTCTTTGAATCACAGAATTACTCCCAGTGTGAGTGCTTCCTCTGGGAAATGTAATCAAGGTAGTGGTTTCTGCAGTCTCAGTTCTTTCCAGTGCTTTCATCCTCAAGAGCAGTGAAGTCGTTTAGAATTGAAAAAGAATTTTGTTACTGGTAACAGAGTTAGTGAAAGTATTTAATGAGGTGAGGCTTTCGTCAGAGTTCTTCAAAACTTTCCAGTACCAGAAATGCTGTTTATGGAGATACAAACCTTGCACAGACAGGAAACATGGTTAATCCTCTCACCTGTTCACTTCCCCCCTGCATGTGAAGTGAGACTTCAGTAACAGTGTGGGCTCTGTAAAAAGAGGCTTTTTTTAGGAGAGAGAAGAAAAATGGAGTTTTGTGATGTTCTTGGGGTTGTTTTGAGGGCTACATCACAGACTCTACAGAGAAAAGAGTTTATTTAACCTTCAAACATGCTGTGTCACACCAGTAACTCCACAATTTTTCACCTTGCAGGATTTGTGTAAGGCTGAATTGTTAGGCAGAAGCTTTTCTCAAGGGGACCTTTGGATGTCTCTTAACAGCCTTTAGAAAGAAGCTTATTTAGCCTCTTTTTTACAATATTAATAGTTGCACAATAGGCCTCTTGATGTCTGTTCAGTTTTGATAAGAGTTACTATTAACATAGTTGCAATGTATTTTGTCTTCCTCCACTTCCCTTCCCTGTGAATGCCAGGCATGAGGACTGTGCTGGACATTCCTGATGGGCCGTGCCATTTATCTTTTTCCTCATGGAGGCATTTAAAGAATATCTTAAAGGTTATAGAATTTGAAGGTCTTCACAAGATGGCTTTCTGGATAGGTGAGGTACAGACTTCTTACTGTAACTGATATAATTATTTTTTTAAACTCCACTGTTTCTGTAATGTCTGCAGGTATAGTCTGGTCCCTTCAGATTCCCAGACATGTTTTCTCTTCTGCTCTTAGGTGCTCTATGTACCTACTGCATAAAATTCTGCTTAATCCCAGTGAACTCTTTTAAAATTAAGTCTATCTTAAATACTAGTGGAAATTCAGCATTAATACTTGGCAGGTGTGTGGTTCCACCGTTGATTTTTAAAGCGTTATTGCATAAGATGCAATATCCAGCTCAGCCTTCTGGCTTTGCCATGTCTTTTCTGGATGACAGAGCTGCATCACTGAGCTGCTACGGTGTGAAGGTGCCCCCCAGAAGCAGCCACCTATAGAGATGCCTGATGGTTCTGACTTTAGTTGTGCTCTTAATCATCCTTTGCTCATGCTCTGAGAAATCCTAGCTGTCTAATCTTGTGGCAGCAGTCCTGGTCAGCTCTCCCGTGCTTTGTACTGCCTGGTAGTAGGGAGTGGGGTGCTCAGTGTTTTGAGAAGAAAAGTCAGTATTGTGAGATATGTTGGAGTTTACTGGGTTGAAGAAAACATGGGGTGATAAGAAACTAGATGTGTCCCTTCTGAGAAGGTGAGGGTGTTTTTGGCCCACAGATTAAATAACCTGCCTTTGTTTCTGCTGCCTCTGATTCAAGGCTATTGCCTGTTTGGTTTTGTCATGTGCTGTGCTACATTGTATTGTTGGCTTGACTGGTAGGATGGTCTATTTCTGGTAATGGTGCTCCATGTTTAAAGGAAAAATGTAGGAGTAATACCTGCAGGAATGTGCTTTTAGAAAAAGGCAGGTTTTCCCCCCTCTGTCCGAGAGATTGTAAAGCATTATATGGCTAACTAAGGAAAGTCTGTCTGTAAGAAAGGCAATGCTGTGGATCCTCCATGGGTACACTGGGTGCCTGTTTGGTTGCACTGTATCTGAACTGTTAATTGCATGTTCTAAGTTTCTGCTGCGTGCCTGTGCATGTTGGGCTCCTGACTCCTGCCTCCCCAAGGAACTGAGGTTTTTTCCCAATGCTCTGGGCTTTGAACAGGGTAGGAGGTTGTGTGGATTTTTCAGATGACCTTAGGTTCCCTATGGTAAACTTTCATGCCCTCAGTGTTAATCCAGCTTCCAGACTGCGTTTTGAAAGGATTTCTACCTACCCGACCCTGCTCCTGCCAATCTGATTGGAGGAAGGTGAGTTGTAGGTGTGAGGTGGGTTTTTTTTTGTCCTAGTCTGTAGTCTGGGCAGGGAGCGTTTCCTAGGATCATCTGAAATTTGAGCATGTATGTTAGCTATGCACTAAATCTCTCATGCTATTCCATTGACATCTGTGGGATTCTTCCTGTTGATTTGTGTGAAAGAAAATCCCAAGGAGAGCAGCAGAACTGTTAGGAATTTGGAGAAGAGGGAGATAATTGTTCTTACTCTGGAAAACCTTTGTAATGTAAAAGAGCCATAAATCAACTCTTTAGGTGTCCTAATGCACTGAGCATTTTCCTGTGAGACAGCAGTCTCTGGCACAAACAAATTGTCTTGTATACCACTTAATATACTGATAATAACTTCAGGTTTTTACCACTATTTTTCGTGAATGGCTGTTTTTATTTCAGTAGACTTAAACTTAACTGCTAGCCAATCACAAGTAAGCTTAGTTTAAATTATATTTTATGCTTTTGGCATAACAGTGTATTTCTATCGTGGATTTTTGCTTTCAGTAATGCTTCTATAAATAAATGGCTTTAAGGTGTTAATCGCATGTTTCAGTCAGACAATCTTTAAAATCTCCTTAAGTGGAAGATTTATCTGTATGTTCACTATCTGTGTTAAAAAGATGATGCTTCTCTTCCTACCTGGACCACCGAGGGTGATGCATGTAACAGTTCTGCTTGCCTGAGGCTGAGAAGGATTTTTTGTTATTATGGAGGTATTTTGCATTGCAAATGCTGCCAAAACTCTTTTTTTAAATTTTTTTTATTTATCCATCCAAAACTATTGTATATGACTGTTCCCATGCATGGACTAAAGCATTTCACCAATTTTATATATTTGAAGAACCATACTGTTAGGTTTAACAGAAAGGTGGAAGTTCTTTGTAGGAACTGAGCTGTACAGGCTGGGGTGGTGGGAGCAGGTCCAAAGCCCTGTGGTTTCAGGGTGAAGTGCCAAGGCACTCAGAGAGGAGGGGAGGTCAGCAGCTCCCTACCCACCTACTGCAGCAGGAGTAGGACCCAGCATGCCAGGAAGCTTTCCTTCCCAGCTCAGAAGGGAATACACAAGTGGACATAGTGGCAGGCAGCAGGACAGGGTGTTGCAGAGCACCTCCCTTATCTGGCAGTGGCCAGCCAGATTTGCTAGGAGGTCGTTGTCCTTGAAAATAGCAGGAGACTGTAAATAACTCGTGGCCTGCTTCCCCACCACCCTCCTGCTTTGCATCTGCAGGGAGGAGGCAAGCAAAGCCTCTGGATGTGCTGCAGCCTGGGTGCATGTGGGTGCTGCAAGGAACAAGGCCACTTGGTGTTAAGCAGAGGGACTCCCTTAGATCAAATTCAGGAGCATTATGACTTTCGGGTTTCCTCACCTTGTTGCTCTGGTTCAGCCTCTGCCTGAAGTGCAGTGCGACCTTACAGACTCACTGAGTCCAGAGAACATGGAAATGGAACAGATCCTCTGGTCACCCCTTCTTCCACTGTGCTAACAGAGGGCAAGATTTACTTCTTGTACTTTCATTTCTCCTGCAGTAACTGTTTCTTCCCCTTCCAACCATATATGTTTTGTTTACATGTTAAAAGTTTCTGCCAAAAATCAGTAAAAAATAAAAGCATGAATAAAACCCACAGAGAAATTTTAAGATGTAGTTCTTAATACACACTTTATCTCTTAAAATTGTAATCAAGGATCTACTACTATTACTGGAAAATAATCAGACCATGCCAAGTTCTCATTTTAGCATAAGGTACATTCATAAGAGAAGCTGCACTGGTACATACCTGCCATGTGTCTGTCCCGTGTAGACAAGCCCTCCCTGTCTTGTCACCTTTATACCTATGGTTAATGATCTTTTGACTATATTATTAAAAAAGTGGTGCCTTATTATTTTTTATAGAAGCACTGATGCAAACACCTCCTGAGTGTAGATGGATTATCAATCTCACTTATGAAATAGCTGTTGTCTGAGACCATATCAGTCATTATTCCAAACACTGAAGCTACAGATTCCTCCTTTTTTTCCACCCATTATCAGCATGGCTCGCTATCTTTTTAGAATTTTAATCCATGTGACGTGATAATTCAGTGTACTTGAGCATTTCTTCTGTGTTTTGTGTCACTTAATGGGAAGTCTGTTCAGGAAATCCATTAAACTGCTCAACATGCAGAACAGGTCAGGAGTCGTTGGAGGACGGTGAATGGAAACAGAACTGAGATGTGCGGTCGGTTGGTTGAGATTTGATTTTAGCAATTACTCTGAAATACTTAAAACCTTTTCTTCACTTGTGTCACTGTGCCTCTTGCTGTAAATTTGTTCCTAAATGCCTGTTTGTAGGCATGTGTACAGCATCCCTTATATTGCGTGCTCCAGCTGTTGTTAAGAGAATGCTTGAGAAATATATAGTCACATTTGAATAAGTCTGGTCATTATGAAGTTAGCATATAAAAACCATCAGTTTGACGTCCTTTTCAGGGACTTGTTTTTTTTAGATAAACTTGGTCTATATTAATTACAATAAAGAAATGGGATGGTTTTTTTAATCTGTGTTTTTCTTCCTTGAAGCTCCTTTTGTTTACATCTATATTAAATCTGTAGTTTGATACCATACAGAATGGTGCAGTGATGCAGAAAGTCTCAACATTTCAATGGTAATTCTCAAAGCAACTTTTTTAATAGGAGCAATACCAATGCAAAGACAGATGCTTCAGTCCTTTCCCTCTCTAAGATATCCTTGTTAGCAGTCATTTAAGTAAACCATTGAATTTTTGGCTTGACTTTGATCACTGACGTCTCAGCCATAGCTACTTTTGGAGCCTCCCAAACTTGCAGCTGATGCCTTCGCTTACGCACTTGAATCAACTTACTGAAGATCCTCTTTATGAAGAAAACAGTTTCTTCTCTTCAATGCTGCTGTTGGAGAAGTGGAATCATTGTTTCTTTTTTGCAGCAGGGGAACCTGCCTGTTTTCCAGGCCTCGGAGTGCAAATGTTCATGAAAATTTCCCATCATCAAAGCACCGTTTCCGGATAAGTCGTAAGAAGCTGCCACAACTGCTTTGGTGCTCCTGTGCAGAAGTCTGTTGGGCATGGTGTGCTGTGTGCCTCATTTGACTTTCTAGTGTCCCATTTTTACTGATGTCAACTAACATTACAGAGAACAACCAAGTCTGTTGCTTGACAAGTCCTTCCATCTGGGCAAAGTGCTTTTGAACTGGCATTGCTGCTTGGAGGAGCAGTCTTGTCTCTTCTTTTGGCCTTCTCCCTTGTGTTGATGTTAATGGTAGTACAGCCTAGTGGGATCTAATGGAGGTGATCCAGTTTTGAAAAATTAATTTATGTATTGGCACTCCTACTGGGTTATCTTTAAACTTGATAATTTCCCAGGTCTCATCCCGTGCAGCTGCAACAGATGGTTGTGTGTGAGAATGGACATCTCCTGGAGGCAGGATCAGTGGTGAGCAGTGAGAGAGGCACTTTCTGCTGATGACAGTGGCTTAATAGGCTTCTCTGAGCTACAAGCTTTGGGACAAGTCTTCTTTTCCTCAAATGCTTTTGCACTCATCCTGAATTCTGGAAGTTTGCTGTGCCTTTTGCCTATTTTTGAGGGGGGAAAAATAGTGCATGCAGGTATCCTTCAAGAGTCTCCTCACAGGTATACAGCCTTCTGGCAGTTTGCAGCGTACCAAAAAAACCCCAAAACCTCCCCAAACCACCAAAACCGAAAGTCTGTATCCCTGTCTCTCTGTGTTCTCCATGGCTCTGCCTTGATTAATTTTCATAGCTGTTCTTTGTGCCTTTTTACATCTTTGGCAAACATAGCATGCCTAATCCATTTATTTTTAGCTGCTTTTCACCTTATCTGAAGGTAATTCTTGAAAGAATTTAATGTGGTGTCTTTGGTAGTTCTCATATAAGAAATACTAAGAGAGCACTCTCTGATTTTGTTTTCCCTGGAGGTGGATTCCAGCTACATTACTGCTGCATGATGTTTGGCACATTTCCTCTGAATTTTGCTTTAACTGGATGTTGATTTTCATTTACTATTTTACTGCTTCCTTGTAAATGTTTAATTTCTGTTTGAGTAACTAAGCACTACATTCCTTTCTGACTTTCAGTCAGTTTAATCAATACTAAAATTGCTTTCTGTTATCAGGAAATTTTGGTCCAGAGGTGATCTGAGGAATGGGGTGTTGCAGTATGGACCGGTACACATTCTCCAGAGCTTTCCATGTACCCTGTTGTTGTCTTTGGTTTGTTCTCAGTTCTTGCACTTTGTTTCCCTATGTTAATTGAATACTAATTTTAAAGGGCCTTCCTCTTTTTTTTCTTCATGGAATTTGAGTTTCATGAAGAGATTTCATTTGAGGCAAGGAAGGGAGTTTTGGGGGAAAACAGTTTTGGGGAAACTTGAGATCATGTTTCAGCCAGCCTAACTGCCATGGCCTTATTATCCTCATCAAAATAATTTATCAGTTGTAATATTGCATGACTTCTGTGTAACTTCTCTGTAGCATCCTCCTTTGCTGTGTAACTGCAGTTCCCTTTTTCTTACAGTTTCACCCAGCTGATATCGAGAGAATGACAGCTCAAGGAGCTGGCACCAAGTGTGGGAGAGCAGCTGAAGGCCAGCACTGTCGGGAGGTGACGGGACAAGGCCGTTCCTCCCTTGCCAGGGCTTTGATGCAGGGAGAGTGTTTTGCTGGGCCACTTTGGGAAGAATTCCTTGCACGTGTAGGAGTGGTTTGAGGTTATTAATGAACACCACAGTAGCAGAAAGTATCTGACACTGTCAGCAGAGGAGAAGGAGCAGGATGGCAGTGTGGTTGAGTCAAGTTGGTATTTGTGACAAAATAATCTGTGGTGCTGGTTTAATTGAACAAGCCTGTTAAAGTGAACTTCAGGCCAAATTAAAGGAGTCATCTGAAGAGAAGGATTTCTTTGTTTTGCTTTCTACCTAAAGCTGTTCTTTGAGAGCCTGGAATAACTGAGATTATAAGAAAAGGAATTAAATAGATGTCTAAATCAAGCAAAATAGCTTTCCAGAATCCTTCTCCTATGGAAAATATTTTATTAAATCATTGTCATGGTAATGGAGTGCTGAATATATCGTAACCTCTCTTGCTAAAGATGGGGGATACATTTTGCTTCTGAATATAGAAAGTATTAAGCTATGTGGGAATGTTGTAGTCTTAAATTTAAGAAAATAAAAACTTTCTGACAGCTCAAAACTTTGGGGTTTTAGCCTGGGAAACTGAGATTATTTCCACCCCCCAAATAAACATAAAAATGTTAGCTGGGATATTTAGAATTCCCTGATACAAGTCAGAAAACTGGGGAAGGGAAATTAGCACGTGTTCATTTAATCTATGGATTTTTTTTGCCGGAAGATGCACTGCCTTTAAAATTCCAGAAAAAAGCATCATTACAGGTCCTTCCCTCCGTGTTACAGATCATGAAGCAGAGGTAGTGAGTTGTTTTTGTAAGGTAATGGCAGTATCAGGAAGAAAATGGACTTACCCTCATTGTCAGTACAGTACTTCACTCTTTGGAATGTGCCAACTTTGTTGAGCATTGCTGATGACTGACCATGTGTGAAGCCTGGTGCTGGTATTTGTTGTAAATTAGTAACAGGAGTTCCAATAAAAGTGGAAATTTCCAGCTGTGGCCTGTGCTACTGATAATATCAGAGCTTTCTGTAGTTCCTCTTTGTTGTTATGAATGACTAGATTATGGGCATCTCTGTGTGTCCGCAACCACCATACTGCAACCACACTGTTGTCCCTGATAACTTTTTCAGAGTTAGGTTTTTGGTATTTTTTTCCCACCTTTGCAGTTCATTGTTTAAATCTCTGGTAAAAGATGTTCCATCCCTTATATTTGCCTTAATAGTCTGTTTTAATAGTAAATATACAGCCTTGTGGCTCGCTCACTTCCAAAACAAGACCCAGACCAATCTGAAATGCCTGGTGTTTCATGGAGCATGCTTCCTTGCTGGGTGGATGCTGTGTAGTTTTAGGAAGATTTCTAACTGAGGATGAAGGGGTTTGTTTTTGTTTCTGTGGTGGGGTGAAAGTAGCTGCACTGGGGAAGTCTGGGGTTAAGTGTTATGGTCTGGCAAACAGTCTGACTTCCTTTGGCTTTGCAGACAGTAATGATTTATTTTGTCTGAGATTGCTTATTCATGTTGGATGGGATGAGTGCACAGCCATGCCTGGAGCTGGCTGAGTCGTGCTGGCACAGAGCTGGGTAAAAGAGAGGTGGATGATCTGTGCAGGCTGGAAGGGAGCAGCTGATTAGGATCACACCAGTGGGTGCCTAATGGGGATTTTTACTGTAAGGTTTCTGTATGTAGGTGTGGGGGGTTTTTGACATGAATTTGATTTGTTTGGCTGTTCTGGATGGGTTGAGAAGGGCATGTAGGGTAGAAAGAAGCTAGCACATGGTATAATAAGTGCAGAGATTTAAGTTAAGTTGGTTCATTCTGAATTAAATAATGAGGTTTTATATAATTTTTATACAAAGTAAATTAAGAGGAATCTTGATGGAACAAAACAGATTAAGATGTTTGAAGTGTTTGTAAGTTATTTTTTATAAGTTCTGTTAATCTTACTGTATATGTGCATAAATGGATTTTAAAAAATCAGCATTTGTGTTTCATGGTCTCTGCGCTGTGCAGCATCTTAAGCTGATGATACACCAGATACCAAGGCACACTTTAGAGGATGCACGTTTTGGAAATGTTCCAAAAAACTTTTTTTTTATATTTTGGGGGGCCACTTCACTCAATGCTTTTGTTTCAGAAGCAAGAGTTGTTCATGGTGTATGATTTTATTAATCTAATACTTTATAAAAGACATGCCTTATTGTCCTAGGAGGTTTTTAGAACATCCTATGATATGGACCTATTGCTCTTTGTCTGTTATAAAATGAGATGCTATTCAATTGTCTGTTAGGCATGTCTGTTGAATAAGTGTTAAGCAAAACAAAATGAAATTTCTGAAAAAAAAAAAAGTTACTGTCAGATTTCCATCTCTTTATTGTCTCAGTGTTGGAGTTGCAGAGCTTTACTGGTTACTCCTATTTTCTAGTGACACTTGGGCAGTTGGACATCACCCTTCTATTCTCTGAGTTGTTTTCTTTTTACACTAACCATCTGCCTTTTTAGTGTAATGGGAAATTCAGGCTGGTTTATTTCAAAAACTAGTTATTTGCCTTTCGTGGGCAGTCAAGTACATTTGGGTCTGGAACATGAAATAGTCCATTTCTTGGAATCTTTCCTAGCTCTTTTCCTGTAGGTCAGTGCCCAAGGTACTAAACAGTCAGTTGCAAATTAATTTAGATAAGCATTGCTAACCATGCCTTTTTACCTGCCTACTCTGAGATTGTCTCCCTTTCAGCTCTTTAGTCTTTATTAATTGAGAATGATATTTGTGTTGCAGAAAGTTTTGCTTTTGTTGGGAAACTTTTGATTTAGACAAACTTAGAAAATTACTTACTGGTTTTTGCTCAGAAACCCCTTTGAAGAGCTGGTAAAGGATGCCTCTGTGTAAACTCAGAAGAAACGTTTTATCTATCAGAACAAATTAGCTTGAAAAATGTTATCTAGCATCTAAATGAAATTACAGATGTGTAAGACTTAATTCATAAACAGGAGTGTTTTTGAAGATGTTTTTTTATCCCGCCCTCCCTCTTTCTCCCTTTCTTCCCGCAGCAACTTTCCTAATGAAGCACAACATATCCATTGACTGATACTGAAAACCAAGCATTTTCTACATTAACAATTTATGCATGCACAGGAAAAGATGTATGTTGTTTTGTCTGAAAGACTGATATAGTCGCAAAACATGACACTGATGAAACTGAGGGGTTTTATTTATTTATTTGGTCTTCAGCTCCCTTTTATTCTCATGGCTATTAGGACAAGATTGAATGTTGGATTTTTTTCAGAGCCATACTCTCTAAAACTGAAAAAAACCACCCAAAATCTCCCAAAGTAGTTGAAAAAGGAAACAATTTGACACATGGTGTTTTTAAATCCATGTTCTGTGGTAGTTATTGTCATGAAGGTTGGGAAATACTTGAGAGCTGAGAGTAGAGCAGATGAGCCATTCAGTCCCCACATTCTTCAGGAGGTGACGGGTTTGAAATCTGAGCAGGAGAAGGACTGGAAGCTTGTGTGAGATATGCAGGTCAGTGTGAGAGAAGGGTGAGTGGAGACTGAAGGAGGTACCTGAAGGGAATGGAGTTTAAGATGCAGTAAATCCTCCAGCTGTGCCCTGCACAGCTGCACAGTCTCAGCATGTGCCATATGTGTACACGGGACTTTGTATTTGCTTTGCTAAGGGGCTGCACATGATGTTAAAAAGTATAGTAGATTTGAGACTGTTGTTATGGTTTTAAATGCTGTTGAAGGCTTGTTTTAGTTCCTTGGGGTATTATAATCAAGGCTTTTCAAAAGTGGGTGAATTGGGGAGTTTTGGGTAATTTTGCCCAGGCTTTGGAGACCTCTCAAAGCAGCATCTTCTGAGCAGCGATCATAACCCTAGGCAGGGTTGTAGTCACTCTGAATCCTCTCTTGAATGTCATGGATACTTGGTCCTCATTTGGTATTTTTTTTCTAGTGCCAAGGTTACCGCTTTTGGAGTTGGATGATCATGGCCTTGAAACAGTGCAGTGGGCACTGCCTAGAAATCTGTTGCCTGCCATGAGGATGGAGCAGAAGTTATGAAGTGCCCAGATTCTTGATCACTAGTACCTGAAAGGTGCCTGTGGCTCTGTCCATTTGCAGCTGCTTGCTGGGGATGGTGTAGGTTGTGCAATGAGCTCTCAGTGGTCTGTAGTCCTGGGAATTCGATGAGACTGAACACTACCAGGAAAAGCACCAGTCAGTTGCATAGCAGTGAGTCAGTTCAGATGCTCCTTTCTGCTTTCCTCTTTCCTACTGCTGATAGATCTCTATTAGTTCTCTGCAGTTCTGTTTTAGCTCTCTACTCTAAAAGTTGCCGGGGCAACTTTGAAATCTCTAGTTCAAATGAGTATGTTTTAAGGAAAGCACTGACGGAAGCTGTTAGTATTGCCACAAGGACTGTTGACCTCTAGAGAGGTTTTTCTCTTTATTCTTTTTTTTCTCCCTTTCAGGAAGGGGTTCTGTGTTTTCCATTAGTGGATTTTTTTGTTGTTTCAAGATACTAGATTTGTACTACAGAAAGTTTACTTAATAGATTTTGTGATCAAAACAAATAGACTGTGAATGTGAAGACAGAAGTCTCTGATGCAATGTGAGTAGAAATGGGGATGCCAGTGGTCACTTGCTAGTTCTCGTCTGCTGAAGCAAATGATTTTTGGGTATCCTGTGATAGGCACCCATCCAGGAAGGTCATGGAGTTATTAGAGTAAAAGGACAGGGATGTGGCTCATTTACAACTCAGGAATCAGGTACAGCTATGGTAAGAATATTCCACTTCAGCATAGAGGGCTGCTTTGCGAAGTTTCATACCATTGTGCATGCAATGTGACTGTAATGTTTTGCGATGGCTACAGCAGCCTTCATCAGGACTGTGTCTCATTAGTCAAAAATAAGCTTTCTTTGCATGCAGGAATTTTCATTAATCTGAACAAAATATTTCATTTGTTATATGGATATATTCACTTTTGTAAATCTCTATGGTGTTTTCATACGTAGTCAGGACTGAATTCAGAAAGTTTCACATGCAATAAATGTCTCTTGTTGTGGAAAGCATGAACTACTGCTACTTGGTTTACAGGTCTGTGGGTTTGTGTGAATGGCGAATCACAGCATCCTCACTAAGTTGACTGCAAAGTGTGAATCTCCTACTGTCCTATCCTGGGAAGCATTAAAGAAATATGTATACATACATGTGTGATAGATACAGTTTGTAAGACAGTATTTTGAAATGTTTCACTGGAAAGGATTGGTCACATGTAATCTGAGAAACTGACCCTTTTCAGGGGTTTCAGACTAGACATTCTAAACTTGGAATTGGTTTTAATGTTTTATTAAAAGAAAAGGTGGGTAGCCATAAACGTCATGGTACAATTCTCAAATGCTCTGTGTATTTTTTGTCCTAGCATAAAAAAATATATGAATAGCTATGAACATAAAAGGTGGAAGGAAGAATCTCTGAAATTCCCAACATTATATTAATAACTTAATACATTAAGTTTTCACTTATGTAAACTACTTCTGTGAGATCATGTAACCTTTAGAGATTTGTGGTGACTCACTGGTTGTCTGTATTTTCTGTGTGTAATTCTTCCTGTGCATGTAACAAAGTTTTTAGCATCAACAAAATAAGTACACTACTCCCTCCCTTAGGTACCTTGTAACTGAGAAGTTAATGTACTAGAGAGAAGAACCATTAGATAGATTAGTTTTTCATTTCAGTGGTATGTGTCAGTGATTAACTGGGAACTATTTTTGTAACACTGACCCTCAACCCGTAAAGTCAGTCTTTGCTCTCACTAAGCAAAGTCAGTTCTATTAGATAATGATTTAGCAGGAAATTCTGTATTAGGATTCCTGGAGCATCTTTCTCAATTGAGCTTCTTCTGAAAAGAAAGTACTCTTGTTGCTATAGGGATAAGTTGGAAGATTTATAGGCAGCTCGTTAAGATTTCTCTGAGAAGATACCTAGGCAGCCGGATAATGTCCTGGCACAAGCAGTCTGTGGCCACGTCAGTCAGGCTGCAGAAGGAGCTGCTGGATGTCACTTGGAGTATCACTGGTGTGAGTTGTGCAAGAACATCTGTGAGATAGTATGAGTGGCAGCTAGGAGATAGATAACCTTGGACAAAATGTAAAAAAATAAGTTTATATGAGAACAAATCATTTTATAAAGCAGGAGCAATGGACTGTGAAATTACATTATCTCTTGCATTATAATATATTATGATCTGAGGTTTGATTTTATCCTAAGCTTCATCTTGAAAACATGATTCTGTATCTTATTTCTACGTTTAGCTATATGGTGCTTTAAAACAAAACAGCTTTTCACTGTTTTGTTTGTCCTTGTTCCTTCTCTACAATAAGCAACAGTAAAAACTTCATTACCTCTTCTGTTACTCTTTAGATGGTTTCCTCAAGATTGAGATAATTGAAGAATATGAGGTAGAATAATCTTAGTCCCAAGTTACTGATGCCAAGTGTATGGTTTTTAAAGAGTTGTAAGAAATTCTGATACTAAATTAATTTTTAAAAAGATCAAGTTAACAAGTGAGTTAACTTGTCTGTGGAGGTTCACTCCATCTTTATTGTTTTGTTTTTTTCTTTGTGTGTAGTTTGAAAAAGAAAAGGCAAGTCAAACAAAACACTGAAACTGTCTCCGCCAGTTCACCTGGATCTCCTGTTTCCAAAACACCTTCAGAGAAAGATGATGAAAGTAAAGTTATTTTGGAGCAAATCAGTTCCTCTGGAGACAACTGTAAATTTCCTGGGGAAAAGGAAACCGCTCCAGACAAGGAAAAGAAAAAGAAAAAATACAATCAACTGAAAGACATCAGACGCACAGAACTTAAAAGATACTATAGTACAGGTGAGTTCTGTTAATGCTGTAGCGTTTTGAATTATGCCTGTTTTGATAGCTTGTTAATGTACTTCTGTCATATTCTGAAGGTCTTTCTTAAAAGGATAATTGACTTTAGATATCCTTCCTGTAAAAGCAAATAGAATTGTGTAGTCCTATGCCATTTGGGTTCATTTTTTTTGGCGAGGTTATTTGTTTAATAAATTGATGTATATACTATTTAAGACTTCAGTCTTAATTCATATTCATGTTTGTCTGTTGAAGTGCATGGAAGTAAGTAAATTAACTACATATTTTTAAACAAGATGTCAAA
This sequence comes from Serilophus lunatus, assembly GCA_013399895.1. NCBI lineage: Eukaryota > Metazoa > Chordata > Aves > Passeriformes > Eurylaimidae > Serilophus > Serilophus lunatus. The sequence goes on from VXBA01003793.1 coordinate 43,569, forward strand.
GGGCTTTTGTGCTGGAAAGCTTTTTTCCCCCTTATCCCCCAGCAGTATAAGTAACTCAGTTAGTTATAAATTTCTTTTTAGATTTATTTTTGCAAGTAATTCAGAAAAAAAGAGGAATTCTACATAAACATGCAAGAGAAGGCACATATACATCTGTTTGCAGTTCTGATTGTAATTTGTTATATACTCTTAAGTAATTTCAGATATGATTTATGAACTACCTCTCATTCTAGATTTTCTCTTGGTATTTTGTAGGAGTTAATTCTTAGATTTGAAGAACTCTGGTTCCATCTTGCAAGAAATTCTTTTTTGAAGAGAGGGAAGGGAACAGAAAATTGTAGCTGACCTCAATGCAGACTTCCTTACTGCTCACACAGTGAATACTGACTCCTAAGGAGGAGCCCTATTTAGGGAAAAGTAAAAGAAATCTGTGTGCAAAGCTTCTGGGTTCTGTGGAAATACAGAATTTCTGTTGAGAAATAAAATAATTTGATGCTGATATTGAGCTGAGCACAGACCTGACTGACAAAAATTCAGGGAGAGAGGAAAACCCTTTCTTGTTTAAATGCCTGGTTTTGGTTGTTCCTAAAGAAAGAGGTTTACCCACCTGGAGCATCAGATTGTGGAATTGAAAGTTTAAGTAGATACAGAAAGCAGTTGATTGTGAAACAAAGGCAACAGCCCCATGTTCCCTGCAACTTTCAAAATGAAGTCATTTGAGTAGGGTTGTTAGCTGCCATAGTATTAAATAGACTACATGTCTTGTACTTGCTGTGATCCACTGCAGCTATAGCTCACAGAGGCTACCTGCTTAGCCATTTGTTACTGGTGCTCTCCTGAAAGTTGCCACTTTCACTAGCGTCCTGAGTAGTTTGCAAGAGCTGCCTCTACACCCTTAGGAGTCTGTAAGAGCTGGACTTGTTTAAGTATTTAGCCTTTTACCTGCATGTAGTGTGGCAGAGGACAAAACCACCTGTCTTGCTGAGCTGAGCTCTGCCAGAAGGTGTACATTTCAGCAGTTCTCTTCTGGAAGATGTGTTTATTGCTGTGGTGAAAAGGTACTGGCAAATCTGTGAAGACTTAGTTTTACTTGTTGACAGTCTTTCATATGAAAGCAGTCAAGAGGAATTATGCATGCATATGCACTTGTCTTCATTATTTAACATTAGGGATGCATATACCTCATTTTTCCCTTCACATGTATTTTTTCCCCTCTAATTTGTCCCTCTATATTGATGTTTCTGAGGTGCTCTGACTAAAATCTGCTCTCTTTCTCTCTCCCCTAATCTCTCTTTCTCAGTTGCTCTCCCTTTCCCTATTAACCGTTTTTCTAGTTGTGTTTTCACAAGGGTTTGGGGGTTTTGGTGGTTTTTTCCCAGCTACCCAGCTTTGACTAAAGTCTAGAACATGGCAGGAGGTTAGATGATCTTTAAGGTCCTTTCCAACTCAAACAATTCTGTGATTCTAACTTTAAGAAACTCTGATACAGGAATTACTTTTTTTTATTTCTAAATGTTTTCTGCACTTTGTCAAAATGCTTATGTTTTCCTTGTCAGAAGAAAAATTATTAGATGTAGCAACAGCTTTGCATAGTCTCATGATGCACAAATACTTTATTTTGTGGCTTAATGGAGGTCCTGTCATGATTTGAGTCTACAAGAGTCGTGCCTGTCAGTCTAACAGAATGAAGACACTGTCCTCTGAATAATCTCCCTTTCATATTTTGCAGGACAATAAATCCTTCTTTATCTGTTGTTCTAAGAGATGGAGGAGGGAAGATTACATCTCACTATAATTTGTTCCTTGCACACCATGTCCCTTCATTAGAAGCTTAGGAATGCGTTTGCCATTATGAATTTGGAAATGCTGACAGTGACTTCCCGACTTCACTTTGAATGCTGTGCTTTTTAATAGATTCTTGCAGACGCTGGTACTGTCAGGAAGATTTTGTTGACTCAGTAAATCCCTCTTCTCCAGTGGAAAGACTGTAACGCAGCTTGAAGGCTGTGCGGAACAGAAGGTGGTGGTTATCCGTGAGTGGTTAAAAGACTTATTATTTGAGGAAGGTGAAAACGCAGCGGCGGAGCGAGGAGCTCCTCGCCTGAGTCCATGTGCGCCGTTGTGTTAATGCCTGCAGCCGGCGGGTGGCACCGCTGAGCCGAGGAGGAGGAGGTGCACTCGGGCGTTCTCTAGGAAGGGATCCTTCAGCATCCCTGTCCCAGCCAAAACTGCTCTGTACAGCATATTTGCTAGCACTCTGGTGGCACCGTTACCCGATGGTACCCAGCATTGGTCGTTTCCCTTAACGCAGTGCTAAATGAATGAACAGGTCCTACTGCTTAGGTCCTACTAGCCCTAAGGTTTCTTCAGCGCAGACTCATATTTTTCCTAGCACTGGCATTATTCTTCAGTGGCACTGTAGTTCTGGAGTAAATTGTACCATCAGTCTTCAAATCTCACCCAATAAGACATTGCTTTTCAGATACAGCCCGTTTTCTTGCCCTAAAACAACACAGGTGCTGATACTGCTTGTTGTTCATTCCTGAAGACCAACGGAAGTAATGCTTCTTTCGCCTTATTTTTGCCTTATCTCTTGGCTTATGTGACAATCTGCTTTCTAACTGCGTCTTCCCATTTCTGCTGTTTTCACAGTAAAGTGCTTTCAGACGTCCAAGGACATGTCTGTCTGGCACAGTGGTGTGGTTGTGTAGGCACTCTGGCTGGTGTACTCTGTGCCCAGGATACCCTCCCTTTCTTCTTGTGGTAACCTAGTCGACCTACTTCTGCAGCATGGCTGCTTAATTCAGACACACTTTCTCTGGGAAGCCTGTTTTTATTGGAAGATAGTGACTCTGGTGAGATTAGAAAACCATTATTCTTGTCAGGAATTGCTAAACTGGATGAACATGTTTCTTGGTGTTTGGCCACTAGAAGACACTGAAACAGGAAGAAATGTGACCTTCTGAAAGCAAGCAGTGTAACAGTGGTCAAACACAACACTGAATTTCATCTGTATATTTATTCCAGCATGATATATATATATATATATATAATGTATATTTATACCAGATGTGAATAATACTTCTAGATGCCACTAATAAGCAGTCAACATATGTGAGGAGTTGTTATCCATTAAAGAATACATCACAAAGTTTGGTTTAGGTGATTTGTCTCACATCAGTTACTTTTGTCAACAAAAGAAAATCCAGTTAGCTAGCTAGCTTATTTTACTCTGTAATCATAAAGCCATCCTTTCTTTTTTAGTGCATAATGTTCAATTTCTGCAGCAACTGAGCGATGAGACTAACAAAACCTCTTCTTACTCTTACTCTGATTTCTGTCCAAAACAAGGAGGAGTCCTAAACACCACGAGAAGAAAATCGTACGTGGCCATTTAATGAGATAGTGTGTCGTATGTTAAGCAGGAGGTGCTAGGGGCAGAAAACAGGTGCCTTTCTTTGACTTGCCCTCCCTGCCATCACTAGAGCAGCAATGATACAGGAGCAGTGCAGCATGTGTGCGGTTACCAAGCCTCTGAACGTTCTGGGTAGCTGAGCAAGAACAAATCTTAGTACATAAAACAGAGAGGGCATAGCAATTTTCATCACTCATAATGTGGTGAGATTTGCCCTGACTGGCACAGAAACAGCAGAGGCAGCTCCCCTGATACCAGCAGTACTTACTGTGTTTCAAAGTTGAAAGTTACTTGCTATGCAGTGAAAATTTATAGAGAATTTTAATTTATTAAAAAGATTGAGCACTTAGTGAATGCACATCACATAATAGTTAGGTCTGCTAAATAAACTTAAATCTGACTTTTCAATATATATTGAATTGAAAATTGAAACTTCCTTCTGCTAACAAGTCCACTTTTTTTTCTTTTGTATTACCTGGTACAAAACAATAGGATGAAGTTGAGGACCTAATTAGAAAGAATTAAAAAAAGAGAAAATCCATATAAATTCTTTCTGGTAATTAGCTAGCTGTAATCCTAATCTCTGAGGACTTGATTTGGTCTACCCTATTTGTGTAGCAAAGTACTTTCTAATCTAGGTAATCCAAATAATTTAAAAACTGACCTACTCAGTGTTGGTGTTATGATAAGAGGAACAGAATCTGAATTTTTCCAAGTTCTGAGAGCTTGCCATAGTGTTTATGTTTCAGGTTGGCTTCAGATGGCAAAAATGAGAGTAAATATAAAGAGGGATGAAAAGGGAAATAATTTGTTTCTTCTACAGTCAAGATCTCTAATAAAATTAAACAAGCATAGGAAGACGGTTTATGTGGTTGTAGTTGCCTGTGTAGAATCACAACAGGGTTGGAATAACTTGCATATGGATATAAATTGGATGAAATAGGCAGTGGCTGATTGGGAAGCTTCAGGAAGCTGGTTTATTAGCGCTGGTTATTAGAAACCATGTGGAAAGAAAGAAGTGGACAAATGACTGAAAGGCAGCTGTTTTCAGATGACTTGTTTTGGAACAAGAACAAATAAATGATCATGAATCCCAGTGGATCAGTGTTAAGGCCACCAGGTTATATTCAAGCTGAGTTGCTAATAGATGTTTACTAGAAACAGTTGCACAGAAAAGAGATGCCTTGTCCACAGGAGAATCTGATCTGAGCAGTAAGTACTAGTAATAATGCTGTTAGCATTTAAATTCTGTAAATTTGGATGGAAACATCTTAACTCTGAGCAAGCTCCCCATGTGTGGAATCCTCTTCAAATTCTTATTTTGATGGATAAGATCCTGTTTGTTGTAAAACTAAGTAAAAATATGTAAATAATTGAAACTTGGTGTTTTGAACTTAGTAAGTAGATATAGTCTAACAACACATGACAACCTAGCCTTAAGACAGAAGACTGACCTGGTTTCAAGTCTGCTGTTAGAAGGAAGTGAAGCTATAGGGATATATAAAACCAAATTGTAAACTTACCCATCAATAGTCAGTGATCTAATGTATGTTTCAAGTACGAAGCAAGGGAATTGAAACAGGAAAGTAAAGGACAGAACATGAAATCTGTGTCCAGGAAAAAAATAGTTTTCTTAACTGGTTAAGAAAAAAAGAGAAATTTAAAAATAATTTTGAGCTGTCCATTTTCCCAATGCCTGAATTTTCAGGAAGAGCGAGCACTTATGTTCTCAATTATATTTAAATTCAGATGCACTTAACATCTTTTAAAAGCGGTCCCTGGAGGAAGGGACAAAAGCTGTGGAGCACAGTAGCATGTGGTGAAACTGTGACAGGTGTGTGTGTGCAGAAGGTGGAAAGGAAATGTGTCTGGAGAATTAATGAAGAGAGTTGTCATGTGTCTGCCAGGAGTAATGAAGGGAGATATGTCTGTGTCGTCACTTCCAGGATCCACGAGCTCATTATGCTTGGGGCAGTCTGACTTTTCCCAGGTTGTGCCAGCTGCCTGTTGAGTCGTGTGCTTGCTGAGCATGGGTGTCCTGTGAAGTTAGACTTGAGTACCTGCAGGGGATGTGCAGCTCTTTGGAGGTGATTTTGGTGGCATGCCTTGTGCTGGCAGAAAGAGTTGGATTCTCACAATTCTTTCTCTTCAATGTTTCCTGTGAAGGCTGTCAACCAGGCAGATTTGTCTCTTCCCGCCACACCCCCNCTCTGCAGCACCCAAGTACATCAGCTCTCTCCCCTGGCCAGTGACTTCCTGTAGCTCTCTTGGGATCTCTGCCCTCAGGGAAAAGACAGAATATTCCCCTTCTAGTTTCAGACAGGAGGTTTAATTTCAGATATTCCTCTTCAAAACAGGAGTATTCATAAGACAAGTACACAAAGAGCACAAGATAGTGCATGTGAAGTCGTTCTGCAAATCTTTTGCCTCCAGGCAGAAGTGTGAGGGTGGCATTCTTAGGGTGTCTGCATAACTCAGACCTGGTATCCTCAAGCCAGGCTTTTAATTTCTCTCCTTCACTGAGTACCCATATTATGCTTGAAATACATTGTTGAAAGTTAACATAAATGCTATGAAAAGCAGAGTTCTCTTCACCTACATTTAAATAATAATACAAAGTTAAGCTAGATCTTTCTGATTTTGTAATGCCCTTGCTCCTGGCTTTCCATACTGACATTTCTATTGCAGTGTCTCTGATGAGACTTGTTAAGTTTGTCTTGTGATGCCAAAGTATTCCTTCCTTCAGCCCTGCTTTGTTGACAGGCTGATTTTTCTTACTCTGCATTTTCTCTGAGTACATGATGTAGTGGATAGTCAGAAATGTTATGGTGATACTTTTGTGATAGGTGCATTTAGGTATGGATGCTCACCTGAACAGGATTCACCAGTAATGCTGTCAGACCACAAAGACCAGTACACAGCTTCTCATCCACCATCTCCAAAATGCTCTTCAGCCTGCTTACACCCAAAGTGAGTGTGAATTCACTGACTCTTTCTGCATCCTCTCATATCTTGAAATAATCACCAACCCTTTTTACTTCTATCCTTGTATAAGAAACCTGGAACTAACTCTGATTATTACCATATCTGTCCCAGAGTGTGCTTTAAAGTCAATCTAAGGTGTCCACACTGCTGTTATAATAGGAGGTGCTGCCCATCCCCCTCCTGAGCCCAGCCTAGTGGTGCCACTCCCGGCCTTCAGCTGTCATCAGCCCAGCGAGCAGGACCTGCTTTCCCTAGGTTGGCATCTAGTGACCTTGACCAGTGCAGGGCTGGTGACAGGAGCATGTGGAGAAAGAAGGTTGGCAGAGTTGCCATTTTCAACAGCAGCTTCATTGTAGGTTGGTATAAGCTGCTTGTGGAGCTGTGCCCAAATTCAGTACTGCTTCAAGGGGACTAATGTTGAGTTTGCTTTCAGGGGGAATTTTAAGTCGTCTGCATTAAGTCTTTGTTACCATCATAGTAAATTTGTTGAAGAAATTAAAAGGTTGATTTTTAACCATTGTTTAGTTTGAAAAGTGTGTCTGGTGTTTTTTTTTTCTGGAAAAAACTCACCACAAAACCAAGGGGAAAAAAACAAACGAAAAAACACTTGTAATTTTTAGTGTTTTCTGATGCAAGTCTTTGCTTTTTCACATTCCCACCATTTTGTTTCTTAGCTTCATCTGAATGGGCTCCATCCTCTCAGAGGCCTGAGAGAGGCAGTGTGAAAACTTTCCTTCCTGTACCTGGATTTCCTTCAGTAGCTGAAAACAGGATATAGAATTTACATAAGAACTGGGTTCCTGACCACACAATTAGATATCGAGTGTCTGAATAGCCCAGGCAAGTGACAGAAAACCTTCTCTCTCCAATCTAAGGATGTAATGGCTTTCTTCTCGCGGTTTGCAGTAACACATGGAATTTCTGTGGTGTGTTCAAAGATCAAGGTACTTCAGCTAGGCTGTATGGATTGATCCAGTTTATGAGTTGATAGCACAAACACCTGCATGGAGTATATATCTGCAGGCGACCAACTTAGCCAGGAAAGCTCTTTCACATGCAGGGGAAAGGGTGTTCAAAGGGGCACTTAACAGACACTTTATTACTGTCTTTAGCAAAATGAAAATGTAGGCTTTTTCCCTCTCGATTTTAAAGAAAACCAGGGAAATTCTTTTGTTCTTTTCTCCCCAACCCCGCCTCATGTAATTCACCTTGGTATTTTTTGAGGTGTAGGCTTCCTCTATTTTTAAAGTCCATGGTCTCTGTTGCTATGTGGTAAGACAACTGAGGCCTCACTAGCTGATAAATCTAGCAAAGCCCAAAATTCCTTTTGTCCTGCAGCTCCAACTGGCCTCTTCAGAGCACCCATGAGGGCCTTTCTTCCTGCAATGATAACAAGGAGAAGAGGATATTGTAGAGGTAGACTGTCAGACACAGGGATTTTGGCATAGGTTGAATGGTCTTGAACTAGAAAGAAATTATGACAGATGGTATAAACAGCTTAAAATCCTGAGTCTTTTTATTTCTTACATATAAGTAATGCCATAACTCTGCATGGGGAGGAAGTTTCTGGGTGCTGAATCTGTGAATTGTCTTGCTCAAGTTAGTGTTTCTGTGGAAGGTTGACTTAACACTATTTGTTTAATGATAATCATACTAGTGGGGAACTAGGCCATAGTGTTGCCAAACAGGCTGAAGGATACAATAATGCAGTTTAGGGATTCTGTTATATATACCCAGTGTACTCAGCAAGTTGGTAGCAGCCTGTGCTGAAGTTTCTATTGATATATCTTTGCTTTGACTGCTATTCATACTTCTTAGGTTGAAGATAACATGCATTTATGGATGCTATGTAATTACTTTCCTGATATCTATAGACCTCATGGATGGTAGCTATTTAATCTACCGCTAGGCAGGAGACATCCATTGCTTGAAGACCATCTATTGTGTGGCAGATAAATGTAATTCACCAACTTTGCTCTGAAGGAGGATAGAGCACTTGACTGAGGACTCAGTATTTGGCTGCTGACAAAGGTGTTAATCTAAGGTGGTGTTGATGTGAAGTAGGACTTCAGTCAGTCCCATGGATAGCTCAGGTGAACAATGTGCTTCCCAGTCCACCTTACAAAGGCTGTTGCAGGTTGATGAAATAGCCTTGGGGAGAGACAGTTATTAATGGTAAATGAAAAGTAGGTCAGGAACAGTCCACAGTTTTGCTGATTCCGCAAAGCAGTTGGCCAGAGCTGCTGTCACAGAAATGATCATCACTTCCTATTGTTACAGGCATGCCAGTATTTCACTGTGACTATCCAGGGCCAGAATAAATACATGTTTATAAGTACTTCCACAGTAAGTATAGTTAGATCACGTATGCAAAATGCAGGACACTTCTAAGCACTTTCCCATTTGCAGTTTTCTGTGGATTTCCATTTGAATGCTACACTTAAAACTTTCTATAACAGATCTCCTTTCACCACTTTACATCTTTCAGCAGTTTCATCATTACTTTGTCTATATGCAGGAGGTACAGAAACACTTGGCTGTGTAATGAAAGGCTAGAATTATTTCACATATTTGTGTCCAGGCATCAGTGGGAACTCACAACAACCTTCAGAAAATGAATTGTGATAACATATATCAGACATAGAACTGATACTGAAGAGAGAAAACAATTGTCCCTTTCTAGAGGAAGGAATAGAATTAGGACCTGGATCTACCACCCAACTGCTTCAGCTGTGGTGGAGTGTCTTAAAAAATTAGTCCCTACTTACTGCCACATTCCCATTCCCTCATTCTCTCCCACCCCGTTTGTCCCTTACCTCTCTCCTACTCAGCGCTGACACCGAGCTTTGTTAAATGCCACCTTACCCTGGGCAGATTGGGCAAGTTGGGATAGAGAGTTCACAGATTAGAGCAGAATGAGCAGAAACTAAAACTAGGTAACTATTTACTGTTTTAAAACTTAATCCAAAGAATTAAGCTCCCCAGAAATGAGGAACTGAAAACTTGCTTTTATGTGGTAATATGGGTAGATCCAAATTGTACACTGTTGCCCAGGCTAAAACCTCACATGTGAATGTGGTGCATGGTAAGAGGACTTTATAAACGTATGAAAAGGTCCTGGGAGCACAGTGAACTCTGCTGTTAGGATATATAACTTGTAATTCTATGATGCTTAAATTACCAGTTTATTCATGGCACTAGAGGAACTGCTTGTGTTTTGGATCTGATTCTCTTTTATAGTAATAGTTGTATAGTTCCTTAGAGATAATAATTGTTGTATAATGCCTTATAGAGACTAAACTGGTCAAGAACCATTTTAAAACTAATGAGAGCTTCCCTGCTTCATATCTGTCAGTCCTCCTTAATGCTCTCCTGTCAATGAATTCCCTGATATTATGCCATCCAAATATTTCTGGTTGTCCTTCAGAATCTTAAAGAATAATAAAAAGGTTTTGTATGACTAAGATGGTTTTCTACTTAAAATTTCTTTCTTAAAATGGCCACGCTTGGTGTCCCCTATATCCCTATATCTGGTGGCTGTAGTGTTCTTAGGTGGTAGTTCCAAGTACAGCTGAGTGCTATGAAGAGCTTGTTGTGCCACAGTGTGAATTAACACTTTGCTGCTGCTAAATGGGGAGGTTTTGTGCTTGAAGCAATGTTTTTTCCCTCCCTCTGAACTGATGCTGCCATTTATCAGACCAGAAAGTGAGATGAGTCAATTCATTAGCCAAACAGAGAAAAAACATGAGGTAATTCATTATTTTAATCAGTTGAGTAGTATCTCTGTGGGATCAGATGAGACTCATAGTCTAGGGTAGAAAAACATGCAAGAAGAGAACAGATCCTCACCTCTTAGCATCTGATAGTTTAGTTTGTGAAACCATACCCTTGTGTCTGTCCTGAAGAATTGGGTGTCATTGTCACTGCTGAATAATGTGAGATTGAAGGAATCCAGAGCACAAAAGCAATGCACTATTTTGTGATCTAACTTTCTAAATATTTTGAAACTACAGTCCTGTGTATCTTTGTATAATTGTATTGCATTACACAAAAATTTTTTTCTACCTTAAGCTATGCTTAAAAGCAAACTACTGACCTGATTTTCTAGGCCACTGCACCTTCGTTGAAGTCAATTCAGTAGCTGTGTGGGTTTTGTTCCTGTTGAATTCTCTAAATCGAAATCAACTGATTCTTGATATGCAATTCTTTCGTTTTCTTTCAAGTATTTGCATATGGAAGAGTTTGGTTTGTCCTGTAAGTGCTTTCCAAGAGCTGTTCACATTTTTTCTCCCCTGTTCTTCAAAGTATGTTCCTTTTCTGTAAGGAAAATTACCTTATCCACTTTGAATTTTTAATTCCCGTACCACTTTTATTTCTGCTTTTCATTTATATAGCTGCCTTGAAGAAATAGAAATTTGGGAACAATATCTCTCATACAAATTTAAAAATACTAACCTCATTTATAATATGTAGTAAGACTATCTCTGCAGTGAAGCTCTTCGGTCAGTTGCTGTCGTACAGTCTTAGAGAAGTCACAGTGGTCTACAGATGTGAAGCTTGTGATTAACTTTAGGCATCTGAGCAGTCCCTTTTGGTTTTGACAGTACTCCTTTGCCTCTGCTTGGTGTTTTGACAAACACTTTCTTGTATTACAGTATGGCAATATGAACTGTCAGTTCCAATAAATTAAGGAAAAAACTTCAGTGTGCTCTACTACAAAATGTTCAAGAGAGGTGCAGTTGCTTCAGAGCCCTAAATTGCTCTTGGAAAACCTGGCCCAGGCACTTACACAAACCCTACCCAAAATGAAGCTGCAATTCATATCTCAGTATCAGTTGCATCTTCTCCAAGAGCCAAGCCATATATGGTTTAATAATACAGTTAACAGCTGTTAGATTTTTCTGCTCAAAATGTATTTTGCTCTTGTGTAAGGAAGTGTTCACTTATGTCTGCAAGAACCTTGAGTACAGAAGCATGTCAATTGCATAATGGGAGCTTGGCTTAAAAATTCTATCAGCTGTTCCCCAAAATGTGACTTGCAGAAATGAGATTGTTTTCTCTTATCTGTTTTGACTTTTACCTTTTGAAATACGAACCACTCTCTCCTTTGGAGAGATGCTTCGGAAACTTGAATTTCTGTACATTACATTCCCTAGGGATAAGCAAAATTATTTTTTGAAATCTAACCAACTGTTAAAAAGCAGTGTTGGTGTGTGTTGCTGTTCTGCCTCAAACCTAAATGAGAATGTGATTTTTGTTTTGATCCACAGACAGCTGAAGGTGATGTTTGCTCATGCACCCAGTCTATCTCAGAGAGGCTTAGGGCGTGAAATGTTTGCACCATGTGGGTCATTCTCCATGGCACAAAAAAAAAGCATGTGCAACCAGTTTACTAAAAGACAGACAGGATCAGTGCAGCCAGGTGCTATTCTTCTGTCTGGATAATACATATCTTAACTTGTTCCTAATGTGTATTTAGTGGCAAAGGCTGATCCTTATCAAATCTGAAAAACATGTTGGTGGTCTCAAAGACTTCTCTGTTTTTTCCACTTATATTTATTGCTTTATAAGAAACCTGTTATCTCTCAAAGTAACCTTGTCTCACCTGGTTTTGGCTACAAGGGACATCTCACCCCTTGCCTTCATGTTCTCCTTTTCCTTCTTTCCCATGACTCCGAATATTACATTGCAGATAGGCTGCTTTGCATCCACAGAAAGGTGGGAGAGAGATCCTTGGGAGTGACTCATCTCCCTTTTCCCCAGGATAAGTTTTGCAGGAGCTGGAGGCAGAGGCTGTCTTGCTTATCAGCATCCCCTGTTATCAGAGGCTTTGTTGTGCAGTCTCCATTAAGCAAGGCACATACATCTAGAATGGCTTTCTCTATAGCTTTGCTGCACTTCAGCAGACATTGCTATGACCTATTTCTTAAGTTCTGGTCTCTGTGTACAGAGGTACAACCGATACAAGGTTATCAGTTGATCTACATCCTACTTCTGTTTTCAGACGGCACTAGAGCGAATGCCAGGAACCGTTCGCCTCTGCCTTTACTAGACATCCTCTGCACATCCTTCCTGCTGACGGCACTGCTCATCTTCTCCGTTCGACTTCCCTTCTGACCATCATGTTCAGTGTAAACAACCTTCCAGTCACCCCTCATCAGTGCTTTTCTCTGGATGCCCAGTGACACACCATTTCAGCAGTACTCAAGTTTCAGTATATTTCAACTGTTGTCACGTGGTTTTCCAGCTGAGATTTAGAGCTAAAGTCAACTGTGCTGTTGACTGCATCTCACTATTTCTTTACAATAATATGTCACGTTTTCCCCTTGGAGTACGTGACTACCATGTGAAATTGAGTGAAGGTTTGTTTTTTTTTTTAATATTTCACTTCCTCCCTCCCTCTTTTTTTCCTATGGCTCAGTGACCTTTTAAACTAGGCATTTCCTCTCGCTTTTCAAGCAGATTCTTACAAAGGAAACTTTGAGTGCAGTGGCACACATCTTGCTATCTCAAACATGAAAGCTGCTTAGCTGCCTGGAGATTGGGACCTTTGGAGAATGCTCACCTCACCTGTACTGCCCCTGTGAGGCTTGTGTCTCCTACTCAGTTTCCACTTATTCAAGTGCCAGCAAAAAAGTGGCAGTGGCCTTGGACGATGTCTCCTTGCAAGGCTCCTGGTGGGAGGAACTCAGCTGCAGGGAGGTCCTTTGCCGTTGCTCAGCTGGAGGATTTTCTCTGTGTGCTGGTACCTCTCTGCTCAAAAAATACCACATTGCCCAAGTGCAGGTGTTGTCTATCCTCTAGCCCTGTGTGTGGCTGTAGGGGAAGGCAAAGGGTTTTTTGTTGCTTTGGCTGTAGTGGGAACAGGTCACTTCACATTTTATTGCAGCGTATTCGAGCAGTAACAAACTTTTAAATGTGTACTATGTAGCATAGCTTTGTGCTTCTGCAGAGGAGCTTAAAGCCATATTTTGGGGACAAAGAAATACATAAAGAGGGAATTTAAGTTCCTTGAAAACTCTCACTGAAGTGTGCCTTAAATACCTTATAGCAGAAGGTGTTACTACTATTTTTGTGTTAGTTCTTTGAACTGCTTGTCATTTTTCATTGCGATTTTGCATTTTCTGGTGGTCTCTTTACTCCTTTGAAAGACTTGCTTGGAAAATAATTGCTGTAGAATCAGCTTTTATTGAGAATAGAGAAAAGACGTAGGTATTTCAGAATCATGTATCTGGATTTGTGCTGATCAGGGAATTGCTATTTTCTCTATGCAGGACAAGTTTCACTGATGAAGGAGCATGGGTGTGGTTGTGATGGATGACAGCTGCCTTTTTATTTCAATTAACTGAGGCAGTAGCAAAGAAAGAAGTCAAATGATAATATGATTCAGTAGATTAAAAATATGCAGAAGTAAAGGTGAGGTTTCATCAGAAGACTGTGGGAAAAGTGGGAAGCAGAACAGAAAAACACACACCTGAGTTGGTGAGAAATTATAGGGACTTTTTTCCTTCTCTTTTAATATAGTAGTAGGACACTACCCAAATCTGAGCAGGGAATGTTTCTGTCTAACTGCCTGCTTTTCTTCAGAGAGATAGGTCTGATCGGATAACCAAAAAAGAATGATTTTATGGAATCACCCCTTAGCTGCTGCAGATGGCTAAAGGGGAGAATGGGATTGGGATAATGTCTGTCTCAGAGTCTGCTGCAGCCTCTGGGAAATGCTGAAATGTCAGAATGGGTGGAAGGAGTCCCAAAAGAGGAATCTGACACCTGTGGTGGTGGGGTTCACCCACACTTGACAGGAGCTGAAAGAAAAACTTTTAATTTAAAGCTAATAATTTTAATGTGAATGCTATTCAGTTCAATTTGGGAGTCATGAGCTAGAAAAGTCACAGTTAAGCCATCCTATACACAGTTCTGCACAGAACAGAGTTAGGGTTATGAATGTTATTAAAAAGTCAGTGAAGAAGGTAGAAATGGAAAAAATTGTTCAGACAGACTGACTGATTTGTCTTCCTCTTCTGCCATCACAAGCAGGACTTTGATATTCTTGAGATCTCCGTGTTTCTCTGGAATGACTTAAGTGATACTTACTCCATCTCTGTCAACATAATTGGTATCAGGCCTCATTCACTGATAAGGGAACTATCCCAGGAAGCCTTGTTTGCTTAATTTTTTATCAGTACTCAGATTAGGTTACTCTGAGTGATAACTCTTCTTCCCTGAATTTATTACGTTTCAGATTCTTTTAAGCTACCTGCAGGTTTTCACTCCTTTTTCCTGGTGCTTGGCTAGACTGTAGTAATATAGTAATGTAGTAATATAGTTTTATTACTTCTAACAAATCTGTCATGGAGATGTAGGACTTGAATGTCCTAAAACAGCAGTGAGGTACTGAACAGTGTGGAAAAATATGACTAGTTCATGACGTGGAAAAACTACTAGTATCGTACGAGTTTAAGGAAAACTTCATTATGTCACCAGAACAAACTAATATTTTTTTCATATCTTAAAATCTGTGTTTTGTTTTGCTCAATCCTCCTCCAAAAGAATATAGTAGGAGAAGAAAAGATAACAAGAAGGACAGCCTGTGTGATCAGAGAAGTTGAGAAGAATCTAAAGTATGCCGCTATTGGTCTGAAAAGTGAAATAACTAAGGAAAGATGTTGGAAATCTGTGACATCATGAATGGTACACAGAATGTGAATAAGGACTATTTATTTGTTCATCCTTAAAATAGCATTAATAAATAAGGATGCTCAGTGAAATTAAGTATGAGGTAAGAAGGAAAGCACTACTTTATGTAGCACATCACGGGGTTCATAGGCACAGGACTGGTGTGGAAATCCTGAAGGGACAAGGCAGTTCTGCTGCTACTCTGCTCTGAGAAATCTATGATTTCTAGAAGCCAAGGGGGCTAGTCAGAGGAAAGATTTATCTTATTTACAGGCAATCTAAGTCTTTGGTAAGACAGAGATTAATGAGTAAAATGGACTTTTGCACTAAGTATGCCACTGCCTCTGTCCTCTCAGGCTACTGAGTTTGTTTGCCAGATGTGGGAAGTGGTCGGTCCTTTGGCCCTTTGTTTACTTCAGCATTCCTGCTAGGCCACAACACATCAGGGTAACTGGTGGCTTGGGATCTGTCAGGCACGTCCAGCTGTCACTATCAGCACTGTGACACTTCACACTGATTTTGGCAGCAGTTTGGTCTGTAACGCTGGTGGTGATGGTGTTGTGCGTCAGTGTGGGCAGCCCCAGAGTCTGCTGATGCTCCTTGACCTATTCTATCTACTTACAGAGCTATTTACACAGTTGCAGAGGTGTAATTCTCCTATCATGCGTCAAGGTCTTTTGGATGATAAAGTGATTGACCTCTTTATCATACTCCTTCAATAGTTGCTTTCCAAATTACTCCTAGGTAACTGGTTTTTGTAAGGTTTCCCACAGCACTGCTAAATGAAATACGAAGTCTGCTAGGAAACTGAGATACAAATATATCATTAAGGACAGAAAAATTCCCTTTCTAGACCTGTCTGTTTTGGGTAAGCCTGTATTTTCTTGCCTGTTCTCACTTGCCATTCTTCTTCTCTCTGCTCATTATTTTACTGTTTTTACGTAATTCTTGTTTTACATTTTTCCTGAAACTACAGAGAGGTTCAGTCTACCCACTCTGCCCTTTTCCTAAAAATGCAGAGTGATCAAATTTGCATTAACACCTAGTAACTTCTCATGGTTGTGCAACCCCATCTCCAGCATAACATGCAGTGCAGAATAACTTAGGAGGCAGAGTCATTTCACCTCTAGCACTTGTTCAAAAACTAGCCAGTGGCAGTTGTTTTAAACCTGTGGATCTCTTCATCTAGTTCTGCCTGAAAGCAATGTGGTTTCTGAGGGACTCTATCATGCCTATGTATGCTCTACATGCCTTTGGGACTACTACTAGAGCTAGCTGCCTTCAGATCGTGTCAGAAAATGTTTGACTTCCTGAAGGAGAAATGAGAGAGGACAAGGGGACTGAAAAGACAGTATATTGTGGTGGGCTTTGCCAGCCTTCCCACCCACTCTCCTGTAAACCATTCATGTTAGAGCACAATTATGACCTGGTCCTCACTATGTGTATGGTATGTGGGTTTAGCATTACCTGTCAGATTTAATGGATTCATTGCAATTTTTCTTCTGAAGGTCTGAATTTTTTCAATGTATGATTTTAAATCTTTATATGCACAATTAAAAACATAGGCTAATTGAGACTTTGCAGTGTTCAAATTGACATGACATGGTTTTGGATTGCCCAAACCCTGCCTAGTAGTTAGGCTCAGGGTAAGGACGATGTATTGAGCTCCTTGATTTTGGGGTAGGAAAAAAAAGCAAGTAGGGCGAGAAGAAAAAAGTATCCAAACACAAAATGTAATATTTTGGTTTCAAAAGACAAGTAAATTCACAGACTGTAACTACTTCTTTAGCCTGTAGCTAAACAGGATAGACAACCTATCTTCTTGCACATAGATGTGAAAGAAAAGTGTCTAATTGTTCAACTTATATAGGATTTATTAACATTCATTGGTGAAAGAAGGACTATATTATGTGTAGTCTAAACTTAGCTCATCTTTTGAACTTTTTCCCTTTTCTTGTGCATATGGTTTGGAGTTTTCAACTATGTGTGCATATTTAGTTCTCTCTTCTGTATTGCACCATGCTTGTGTTCAGGACCTACTAAACAAACAGACTTGCAGTACTGCCGGCCAAGAACTAGAGCATATTATATGTCTCCTTTGAACACAGTATTTCAGGTTATAACTTTTCACTGGATAGTATTTTTTAATCTCCAAACTCAACCATTGAGGCAATTAAGAGGATCTGGAAAATACTGTGTATTTCACAGGGGGCAAGAGAGATGTGTCCTACATCCCAGGCAGGAAGCTGTAGGGGAGAAAGTTGTCTGTATTGCTATTTTGTGGTCTTCTTTTGCCACAGTAGCATAGTGGCTGCTGTTCTGATCAGCTCTCAGTCACCGTCCCACCTCTCAGTCCAAAGGTAAAGCTTTGGAACAAAAAATGTTTAGCCAATAACAAACAAAATAAGCCCTTCAGAGAAACTGCTTTAATTGCATATTGTTATTTCACCCATCCACACCCAGACTTCGACTTTTTCACATTCAACAGGTACAAAATATCTATCTCTCTCTGGGCTCCTTTATTTTTATTTCCATACCTCTGAGGTCTTACTGATGCATGTCCAGTTTGTGTGAAATAGTTGCTCTTATCTGTTTCTGACGTTGTGTACTGTTTCAGAGATAAGTAAGGGTTAAAATATCCAAAAACTTGCCTGCTTTTTTCAGCTAGACCAAATAATTTATTAGAAAATGGAATCTACCTATAAAATTTTCTTGTCTTTTTCCAGTGACAGGCTGCAAACACCTTAGGTAGTTTGCCTGCATGGGTGTGGTATTTATTTCTAGTTATCCTAGAGTAACTGAAGTGTTATCTCCTAGTAGCACAAAATAGTGTGAAGTCACTCGTTGTTAGTTGGGAGAGTTTCTTCAGGCAGGATTGTGCCATCTTGGCAGTTGTATATAGATAATGGATGAAGAAAACTTCCAGTATTTGTCACTTTTTTTTCTGCCATATTGTCATTGTGTTTCTGATAGTTTAATATTGTGCCCTGCTAATTCTATCATGACCTATTTTTCCATCCTTCACAAGTTGCTTTGAGTTTTATCATAGGAAGGTGATATGACAATGGTGTAACTACGAACTGTCAGAAAGAGGCAGCAAGAATGCTAATTTTAAGAAGTTTCACTGTGCGTCTCTGGTCTCAGAGATGAAATATCTGGCATGATTGAGTGATGCTCTATTCTATCAGGAAAAAGCCAGCATCATCCTGACCTTTCTCTTCCTACCTTTGTCCTTCATGCCATGTGTCCTATTGTATGTGTTTAGTCCCTACACGCTTTCTGCCTCTGTTGCCTCGTTATGTGTTGTATCCCTAAGCAATGCACTTCTCATAACTGCATCTCTGGCAGGTAGGTAGTGGGATATGCTGAAAGTAAGGCCTGGATGTATGTTCAGGGCTCTTGTGAGTCTCTTCTGACTGAAGGAGATAGTCCCTGGCCATGTAGCCTCTGGAAGACACTGAGGCAGCACCACAGCATTAATCTTGCTGTGAACATGAGCCAGCAGAAGGGTCAGGTGCAGCACGATTCTGGGCCCCTCCCTGTTTCTTGTGTACCTTACAGTGGGGCAGGTGAGTCCTCGCCCTTCTTTTTACTATCTGCCTCTTGCTCTCTGGAAATAGCAAAGGTTGCAGTAAAGCCTGAATGCAAATCAGAAGCCCTGCACTGCTATTCCCTGTCCTTTTCTTCCTGATCTTCCAGAGCTGCCAGTTTGGACCACAGAAACGGTCCTCCCAGGAGGACACCTTCTTTGGGCTCTTGGTCCTGGCTGCTGGTTTTGCTGGGCCCAGCCTTGCCTTGTCTTCTCGCCTTTCCCCACCTTGTCCGGGCTGCAGCACCCTGCTGGAGGCAGCGGGACCTTTCTAAGGGATTGGGGGCGATCAGGCTGGGCGAGTGGGGCAGCTATGAATTGCCTCACTGTGCCTCGTCCTCACTCCTGGAGCTGGGGCTGCATGCTGCCCTCACCCCCCCCAGGTATGTGGGTCTGGGCTCTGGCTGTGGAAGGTAGGCTCTGTGGGGCTGGGGCTGGCTGGGCAGTTGGCATCCGCCCTGATCTTTGATTTCACTCACCCAATGCTGTAGTAAGAAGTGTAAATCTCCGCCTTGTTAGTGCCTTTTGGGTCCTGCAAGGGTTTCTGCAAGTGCAATGAGTTTTATGTACTGCACTTGATAGGAAATGTCTTCTGCATAAGCTTTATTCTTTCTCATTCTTGACTGTATACATGCATTTTTTGCAGGACTCTTGGCATACTTCTACCCTCAGAGTATAAAGTAGTATTTAAATATAATGTGCTCATGGTGAAGTGGTGATAGCCAGTATTTGTTGTGGTCTTACCAAGGCAGTAGCAATGCATGTGTTCATCTGCTGGTACAAAGTACTTGTATCCATCAGCTGAATTGTGAAGGAATCATAGAGGAAAACATGGGAGCAGTTCTGTATTGATATGGTATCATGTATACATTATTCTTGTAGAGTTCCTGAATGATTACTTAACCTGATGTACTTGATGAAGTTTTGCTTGCCTTACAATGCAATTCTAAGGCCTAACTGGTATTTTTAATGTGTCCTTTTGTTCCTTTTTACAGCTGCAATTTTGTACATCCTGTAGATCACTTTCAAAATGTGCTGAAAAGTGAACATCTTGAAAGTCAATTACTTGAATATTTTCTTTTTTGCTTTTTAGATGATAATCAAAACAAAACCAATGAAAAGAAAGAGAAGAAAATGGTTTCTCAGAAACCTCATGGTACCATGGAATATACGGTAAGTATTGGTGTGTGGTGTGCTAATGCCTGCTTTTTGAAAGTGGAGTTGGGGTTGAGAGGGAGGCAGTGGCACAAAAGTGAAAGCACTTAGTGAATACTTTTGCAGTTTACATCTATGTCGATAAGGATTGCTCCAAATATCACTGTATGGAGAGAGCTAGGCTGACATCTTGAATCTCTGCCTTTTCTTGTCGCTGCCAGTTCTATTTTTACTTTTGCATTATGGCTCACTAGTAGAACAATTGTTTTGTTGTTCTGAAAAATACTTCCATTCCACAGTGTTACTAAGGTCATCACGTGGTTGGCCTGTGTTTGGTCTTGAGATGGTGACGCCTCTTTCTCTAAGCAGGAGCAGGGCAGCAGCATGCTGCTGTGGCAGCTCAAAGGATTAGCTCTGCCCAGAAAGTTTGTGTAAGCCATCAGATCCCTAAATGGGGGCTTCACTCCCCTCTGTATTGTGCAGAGCTACCATTGAAGACAAGTATCCCAGCTGGGAGCAGCACAACTGCCTGATGTGCTGTGGTTGCCAGAGGTGTAGTGAACTTTGCAATGTATGACCTTCCTCCCCTTGCCAGACCAGTTCTAAATAAAGTAGTGCTGCTTTAAAGTTTTAAGAGAAAAGGAGAGGGACATCTGTAACAGCTCTGCATTTTATCTACTGTAAAGTATGACAGAACAGTTCTACCTTTTTTTTTATATGTATATATACTGGTTTATCACTTAAGCTATTAAGTAGAGGGTGTGTTGAGATCATCAAGTCTATTCTCTGCAAACAGCCTGTTCAGTGGGTTTAGTTCACATGGTGTGTAGCAAATGTTTTCACTATGATATCTTAAGTTTCAACTCATTTTTCAGGCTGGAAATCAGGACACCATAAACAGCATAGCATTAAAGTTCAACATCACCCCAAACAAGCTTGTGGAGCTCAATAAACTTTTCACACAGACAATTGTGCCAGGCCAGGTAAATCTTGTATTTATTTGGGATTTCTTTAATAACTGAAAGGTGATAATTTGTTGAGTATTTAAAAGCTTTTTACTACTTACACATATCTTTTAGGTAGTTGGATACAAGGATAATGGAGAATAATTTAAAGCACTCTCTTAGAGTAAAACTCTGTAGATCATTACTTGGAGTTGGGAGGGGGAGCTTTGTAATTCCCATACTTGAATTCTTTTATTTATGTGCTGTTACTAAAGGTTAAACATGACTTTGAAGCTCAAGAAGGTAATATAGCTCTTGCAAGGGAGATGAACTCTTGGGAAGTCTAGATAAATGCAATGTATAATGCATTAAAGAATTAGAGAGTTAGAGAAATTGAAATGGCTTTTTGTCATTATGCTGGGCATGAGTCAGCAGAGAGACTGTTTTTAGGAGAGTCAAGTAATGGAAATGCAAATATGGAGACTAACTGATTCATAACCTGATTCATGAAGAGCAGATCTCTACTTCTGCTTCACAGATACGAAGAGATTGAAGTGTCCTGATTTGGAGAGAGTGAAACTGAGGCACATAGAAATGGTGTGACTTGCCTAAGAGCATCCAGCAGACAAAAGCTGGGATAAGGAAAAATAGTTTTGTTTTTCTGAACATTTTTAGTTTAAACTGTGAACTTTTTTTAACTTGATAAATATCTTTCTTTGTTTTGGCGCTTGGAACAAATGACTATGTTTTTATTTAGGGTGGAGGTCCAAAGCTGTACTGCTATTCTAGTACTTCTGTACTAAAAGTCTGCAATGTTTACCGTGAGGGAATGTGAAAATTCAAACAGAACATTGAATGTTTATATACAGTTGTAGTAGTACATGATGCTAAAATGCTGCTTCATATAAAGAATATTTTCTTAGATTTGGTGATACAAGTATGTTTTTGGAAACAGACAACCTGTAGTGAAGTGTTAAAAACCTCTAGAACTGAAAGTATCTCTTTTTCAGCAATGGTCTTTGGTTTGGGCCAGAATTTATTGTTACAAGGTAATGGTTTTTGATAGTAGTTTTGTAGTTACTTGTTTTCTAGTTGCAAGACAACCTGAAACTGCAAATTTAAGGGGGGGAAAAAAGTTTCTCAGTCTACGAAAAGCGTTTTATCTTCTTGCTTGTGCTGCAAAACAAAATGGAGAGCTAGATCTTGTAATTAGACCTGCACATGCCCCACTATCCCCACCTATGAAGGACTCTAGAATACGTAGTTGTTAAGGAGTGCATTGCAGTTAGGAGTGATCACTGTTGTGTTGTCTTTCTAGGAGAACAGAGTGTGTATCTTGAATAACATTTTAAAGCTTGTACCTTACTGTTTTGAAATATGTGTTTCTATTTAGATTCTCTTTGTGCCAGAAACAAGCGCTGCAAAGCTGTCATCTGTTAGTCCTGGTGCTCCTGTTTCTCCTTCATCATCAGATGCTGAATATGATAAACTCCCTGTAAGTGAAACATAGCTTCACTGGTCTTGAATTCTCAAAGTATTTTCTGATTTTGAAGCTGAGATTCAAGGTTCTGCAAATAGCACTTTTTTGAGGTTACATGCCTTGTGTGTAGTGTATTAAAAATGAATACAGCAAAATTAATTTGCTGTACTACAAAATTTACCATGTCTTTAAAAATATTCCAAATTAAGGGAGTTCTGTCAGAGCATAGAAACCCATTACAAGTTCAATTTGGCTCAGAGTCTATCAAAACAACTGAAAATATTCTAGTGTATAATTTTAAAGGAATGGAAAGTTAAATATGAAAACTTATTTAGTGTTTCACACTGGAGATATTTTTGCTGCTCTGCAGTGTACAGCCTTGAATCCTGCATTGGGAACCTTGAACAGGGAGGCTGTTAGTTTAGTCTGAGCAGTTAGTTTCTTTCTAGTTAAGCATATTACTGCTGATGTTAAAGTAATTAGTGACTTCAAATCTATAACTAATGAAAAGGAAAGTGGAGAGAATAATTGTGGAATGAATAATTGAAAATGGAATGAATAATTGTGTTTAACCATAGTCTTATGTCTCTGCCACCTGCATACTGAACCACACCAGTGCTCTGTAAGCAGAGGTCTTCAGTGCAGATGATCTGACAGGGCAGGCCCTCCCTTAATGAGAGTGAATTTTGGTGAGCTGACTTGTCTTGGTATTTGGAGATTTTTTGTAATGCTACAAGGGTTTTTTTCCATACAGGATACTGTGGGAAGTGGCCTACGTGAACATCACTTTTCTTCCTTATGGAAGAGGAAAATCGTTGTTTGAACCTAGTGTTTTTAGTTCTCAAAAATCTTCATGTGTATAATTCTAGTCTTGTTGCTCTGCACTGAACTTTTTCTTTTCTAAGGATGCTGATTTGGCAAGAAAGGCTTTCAAACCAGTTGAGAGAGTCCTGTCCTCTACTTCAGAAGAGGATGAGCCCGTGGTTGTCAAATTTTTAAAAATGAATTGTCGTTATTTCACAGATGGTAAGGTATGTGGAACCTGATTTTTGGACATAGAGATTCTTTAAAAGCAAAATCTCTTTGTATAAGTGAGAGATGAATAGTGGGGGAGTCAGATGGGCTCCATGTTTTTAAAGCATGTGAATGTTATGTTGGCTTTATCTCTTACTGCTGTGTTTATTGATACTGTGATAATATGCTGTATAATTTTATTATTTCAGTTGTTTAATTTGTTGTGATAATTGCTTTATGCAAGAATAGCTCTTCTACCCATCATCATTTCCTTACCATGTCTTAACAGAATTATGTGTACGAGAGTGCACTACAGAGAGAAAACTGCACTTTAGAGTTGTGACATGTCAGGATTAGTTGTCCAGTTCCATCAAATTGTGCAACAGCTTTATAAAATGAGGACATGCCAATCTATTTCATTTATGACTTGAAGATAAATTTTAACTATTCCCAGAGCAGTGTTTCCAAATATGTCCCTGTTGCTTCTGCACTTGCTAATGAATGTCAAGCAAGCCCTAATAAAAAGATAAATATTGCATTATACAGCCTTTTCTTTCTGTTTTTTGTAAGCATTCTTGTAATGTATGTGTACCCACCAGGACTGCAACCCTAAATTGCAGCAGCAGTTTTAGAAGTGCAGACACAAAGCCTGGGTAGTATTTTAACCCCCTTCTCAAGGTTGCAAGGAACTATCTTCTTGAACTGTCTACTGGGATATATCTACTCTTCTTGACTCTGGTTGCTGTTAGATGTCTGCATGTTTGAGTTTTCAAGTTCTCTGGAATTTATAACACTGGAGATGCATAATCGTTGCTTTTTTATATTTTTATTTTTTTCCTGTAGTCCTGACTAAGATGGATGTGTTTACACCTACGGTTTCTGGCTTCTTTTTGCATCCAGTGGATGTAGACTGTATTTAACCACTCTGCAATTTTTGCAGTCTGCTGTTTTGTAGAAAGTAATGGAGAACTATTTGAAGTCTTGCATGTAAATTAGGGCAATACTGTCACTTTGTATGTGATGCTTGTGAGGTGCAGAGGATACAGATTGCCAATTTTATGGCTGCAAGACTGAAAAAGTAGTTTGCAGGCAGAACTATCAAAAATGGGATGGCTTCTTTGCCAGCGTAGCTAAAATCCCTTGTTGTCTTGCTTCCCACAGTGGCTAGATGGAAGGTACAGCTTACTGAATTGCTCCTCTGACTACCTAGAGTTACATGCCTGTGGGAGAATCCTCTGCGCTTGGCTTTGATTCTTTGATCCAGGCAGAAACCAGGCTTGTGAACTGAGTCATACGGGAGAAGCAAATGGGAAATATGTACAAACTTTGCTACACAAAGGAGCAGGCATTCATGTACTCACTTGCCAGTGCCAAGCTATCAGCACGATATCTTACTGATTAAAAAAATCCAACAAACTTAAACCAAGCTTATGGTCTTTTACCTGCCTATTTGCTAGCCTTCCTTGGCTTGGCTTGCAGATGACCTTGGATAATTAATAGTATCTGCAGTGTGGGTCATTCCAGTGGATCTGTGGCTCCTGTTTGGCAGATGTCCTGATTTACATACAGCTTCTGAGTTGGTCTGGTGAATTTTGTAGCTCTTTTGGAGGAGAGGGTGCAAGAGAGAGACATTGGAAATCTCCTTTGTAAACCTTGAAAAATGGTCAGTTGCCATGAGTTGGTGCTGAATAATGGCTGATGCAGCCTCTTATCAAATCCATGATTAGAGCACATTTTGAAAAATTAAATGTATCCTCTGCAGTTGTGCAAAATATGCTTGGATCAGTAGAACCTGCTTCTCAATTGGGGAGAAACTATCTCATACCAGATCCCTATATATATATAGAAAAGCTTTTGGCATGTACCTCTGTGAGGTTAGATCAAGGGGACATACAGTGCAGCTTAGCATAGTAAACTGGACATTTCCATGAGTAAGACTGCATTCAGGTATGCTGGTTGCATGTAAATTCATGTATCACATGAAGGCGGCTCCATCTAGAATAAAATGCTATGTCCTTTTGAAAAAAATAAATCCACCAATCTGTTTTGTCTGAGATTTATTAACAATTGCATTTTTAGCTTGTGGTAGTCAGCACTGAAAGTTGAATAGTTTAGATGTTCTTCCTTATCAGCTAAGAACTTGGTGTTACTAAGAATTTTTTTTCTTTGCTCTTCTTACAACTGACTTAATGACTGACTTAATGACATTGGAAATCAAAATGTTTTGGTTGCAAACATTGCATGATGCAGTATAAAGAGGGAGGAAAGAGGTTTTGCTTTTTAGAATAGTAGCCTAAAATTCAATTCCAAATGATAAGTGCATTATATCTGATGTGCTAACTCTTTCTTCTCCTATTTTAGGGCGTAGTTGGAGGAGTCATGATAGTAACTCCAAACAATATCATGTTTGACCCACATAAGTCTGATCCTCTGGTAATTGAGAATGGCTGTGAAGAATACGGGCTCATCTGTCCCATGGAGGAGGTTGTCTCAATAGCTCTCTACAATGACATCTCTCACATGAAGATTAAAGATGCATTGCCATCGTAAGGAGTGGTCTTCCCTGAACTTACATTTGTAGATTTTCAGAAGGGTCATGGAAAAGGGCTGGGGGAGTGGAGAATGGAGAGGAAGAGTTGTAATGATGCCAATTAAAAAATGGGAGGAAAGTGCCACCAAAGGAATGATTCACTTATGTTAGCCTTAAACTTTTTTTACAGCACTAAATCGGCATTAAGGACAAATGTGTCATGAATATGAGAACTAAAGTGCAAAAGAGACAGTACAAATCAGTAATTAAAAAAACATTAGTGGCATGCTGTGGTTGGGCTCTTGCATGACCTGTCTCTAGGTCTGTTTCAGTGGAAGTCAAGAGGGTTAAATATAGACCATTGTTGTGTTACCAGGACTGTTCTGAGAGGAGTATTTAAAACTTTTGAAGATAACAGCACCTTAACTGCCATTTTCAGGACTTAGAGAAATACCAGTCTCTGGAATACTTCTATTTCAGAACCAGAAGGACATTGATAGTTATAATCTATAATACATGATAGACTTTCTGGGGTGAGCTACTTTATCTTATACATAGACTAGGCACTACTTATGTATTTGTTCTAAGCAAGGTTTTGTTCTTACAGGTAATGCCTTTTTGATCAGTGAAATTCATTGATTTCCCTCCATTTTCTCATTTCAAGAAAAACTTCGCAGAAGCTTGTTAAGCTCATTACCAGAGTGTTTAGTCTTAGTTACTTTTAAGTTACTTAGTAAGTTACTTAGTAACTTTAAATAACTTGTATATTTATTCACCTCAGGCTTTTTAGCTCCTTTAGAGCTCAGGTTTTATGATGATAGGTTTTCTCAGAATTTTCCATTTGAATTATTCCATTTGTATGATTGTCCTGCTTTAAGAAGAAATGTTTGGAGAAGCCTGCATTCAAACAGTACACTTGAGTAATGCAGGCAAATAAAAGGAAAAAGCGCCAACTCCGTTGCCTGTTACTGTTTTGCAGTAACATGTTCAAACAGGATATGGCTTATCTCCAATTTGCTTTTTCTCAAAAACGTGTTTGTACTGACTAAGGGAAGCATGGATGGTTGTAGAGGTTGACTCATTGTCAGGTGTGGGAAATTAAAATATTTATATGATTTGAATTAAATTCTATCAGCTAAATACATGTCCTGTGGTTTTCTGTTGCTGAACTTCTGATGACTTGCACATTGTTGTTATATGTGTACCATTTCTTCACCCCTGTGGCACATTCTGCCAAGTGGTTTACTCATTTTATTTTGGTATTATCGTTTCAACATTTTTCTCAATTTTCTTTAGTCTTTTTTTTCCAGTATTGTATGCTTATTTTGGAGAAAACAATTTTTCATGGAGTTTCACAATTTAAGTTGGTCTATTATTTAGTTTTTCTCTTCCGTTTTTTTCTGTTTCCATTTTGCTTTTAACATCCTGTATACATCCATCATTTCCCCTGACAGTGACATACCAAAGGATCTTTGTCCTCTGTACAGGCCAGGAGAATGGGAAGACCTATCCTCTGAGAAAGATATCAACCCTTTCAGCAAATTCAAATCCCTTAGCAAGGAAAAGAGGCAACAGAATGGGGATCCATCCACTGCTCTGGGTGCCAAACTGATAAAGCCTTCAGATAAGGAAAAGTCTTCTGATTTCGAAGTTCTTCATTCATCTGAGAGTACAGGCTCAATCAAATCAAAGTCTGTGGAATTCCCCAACAACATCACTGCCACTGAACATTTGGAAAAGTTTGCTGCAGATCCATGTGCCAAGGACTCTTCTGGGGAAAAAAATGCTTCAGATGTCAACACCAAAGAAAAATCCCTTTTAGGAGAACGAGAGGATGACTTTGTTGAGCTGGAAAAGACATCATCTCATATGGATAGAGGGTTGGACAGGAAAATCTCTGTTATGGAAGGCTTGCTGGCAGACCCCAGGGACTTGGGGAGAACTAAGCAGCAGGTAACCAATCCTACTACAGAAGTCCACGAGCACTTGACAGTTGATTCCCTGGAAAAAAAGGACAGTGTTGAACCTAAAGCTGACTTAGACTTAGAGCTGTGTGAAAAGCAAGATGTTATTCCTGAAGTAAACAAATGTGTCAGTTCCCCGACAGGTAAGGTGGAGACTGCATTGGACACTAAGAAAGAGCTAGAGAAAGATAAACTTATTGAATTTTACCTCAATAAAGATGGGAATGGGTCTCAGTCATCTGAAGACTTACACAAGGCTGAAATCCAGAAAGGTGAAAACAATAAAGCAATTGGCATAGACCTTACACTTAGCTGTTCAAAGCCCCAAGCTAATGAAGTCCATACAGTTAAAAGTATGGGGCTTGATTCCTGCTATGTTGAAAGGAAAGCATCTTCATTAGAAATCAGCTCAGCAGCAGCAGAGGAAAAGAATCTGAAAGAGTCTGTGGACTCTTCCTTAGTACCAGCTATAGACAAGACCTGTCAAGAAACACAGTTAGACAATCAATCAGAAATCAGACTGTGGCTGCTGCAGAAAATTCAAGTGCCAATTGAAGGTAGGTCTCTGGTTATGCTTGTTTCCTCTGAGACTTGGACAGCATTGTGATGGTAACCTTTGATAGCCACCTGCTCTAAATTTCCTCTTTCTCAATACCTAGTCTCCTTTTTAGTCTTGTATATTTCATTTTTGTATCACCTGCTATCTTCAAATTCTCTAAGCTTCTAGTTCGATAAGTAGCTTGTGGGCTCTCTTTCCATATTCAGTGATCACTGTTTATGTAATCTTTACCTCTGTTTGCTGGCTTTAAGAAGAACAGTAAAATGTCATCCAGTTTCAGTATTAACAGGAACACTTCACGGCCTAGGAATTGTCACTCCATGTTGGTAACCTCTGTTGTCTCATTGAAGTCTGCCAGTGTATTTCTGATAGTATCCAAAGTTGTAGTGTCTTGCCCTAAGGTGGGTTACCAAAGTATTCTTGACACTATTTGCATGTGTCCCATGTCTTTCATGTCATGGAAACCCTTAAAGAAATGACAAATAAGGATATATGTAGAGTCATACTGACTGATCTTTTTTCCTGGTTGGTCATTTTGTTATCACAAATAAAATCCCAGGTATTACTGGAAAGCATATAAAAATGAAATCTCAGTTCAGATAGTGTAAACACGTATTACCATTTCTATTGCAGCCCCGGTGCATCTAAGAAGTAGTCTGTCCTGGAGCACTGATGCTCCTCTCTTGGTAATTTAATGAAACAGTTTACATACCCTTCATCTGTATCAGGTGGTGGACAGGGACGATTTGAGTGGAAGTCTTACTGTAAAAATAGGTGTTAAAATGATTTTTCCTTTTTTTCAGAAGCGTTTATATCTTGCTAATTTTATTTGGCTGTACGTGTATTCCTAAAACGAGAAAGGTAACTTCAGTATAATTGAGGCTAGAGTTTAATAAGCAGTTTTTTTGGTCACACTGCTCTTAGGCACTCACTTGTACAAGGTACTTGTATGACTGTCTGACCATCAAAGTTGAGGAACTGACTGGGCTTTTTGTGGGAGTGTGTGTGCATAAAGGATTACCCCTCAACTGGATGGGTTTCCTGGACCCAGTCAAACACTGTCTTTATCACAGTGTTTTATCAGCTGCAGTATTTGTACTTTCCTGTAAGCAGCCTGTTTCTCCTGTGTCTCATTCAGATATGCTTCCTTCAAAAGAGGAGAAGAGCAAGACTCCTCCAATGTTTCTGTGCATTAAAGTAGGCAAGCCCATGAGAAAGTCCTTTGTCTCTCAGAGCACGACCATGTCTCAGCAGTACAGTAAAAAGATAAAGCAACCAGAGTACTGGTTTGCTGTTCCTCGGGAAAGGTAAGCTGCAGTCCTTTTAGCACAAAAATGTCATTGTTACTTTTTAAATGAATAGTGCTTTCTAGAGTTGAATCTGTCATTTCCTACATGGTCCAGGGTGTGAAATGCAATAGAGATGCTGAGATGAGAAGAGGGATGCCCTCATTTCATTGCATGCCAGAGACAAAGCAGTGTTTGTTGCTGATATAATACAGACCCCTGTGGGAAGGAAGAAGGGTTCAAGTGCCACTTGAAGATGGAAAGTGCAGCTAAGATGTGATAAAAGAACTTGGGGATGAACTGGTTTCAGTTGTAGTTTAGGAAGTGAGGAAATTGGGTAAAGGGCAGCAGTGGATGGAGAGGCAAGGAATCCACTAAGGTGTCATTGATTAAAAAAAAAAGGTAGCTGACATGAGCAAAGGACATCTTATGGGAAAAGGGAGACACTCCTAACTAAACAGGTGTGACTGTTTCTGCCTTCAGGCCGATGAAAATAGGTCTCTTTGCAATAAAATTGGGGAGCATAAATGTTTTCTGTTTCCATAGGTATGTATTTATGAATAAATAGTACTACAGCAAAAAACAAAACAACAAACTAGACAAGGTCTGATTTTCCACGTAAATCGCCCAAGAATTTTAACTGATTGTGAGGAACCAAATCCCTGATCCTTCTCTTGATAGAAGGCAGCTAGAGTAATATCTCTGTCAGTGATTTTGGTGAATTCTTTCTTCAACAGGAAGAAAGAAGCTGAATTTGTGATCCATTTCAGAAGTGTTTATTTAAGATACCATCAATCTTTTTTATTAATAATTTTTATTTAACAGTTTTAGTTTCAAATATGTAGCATGTGCGTTGATTTAAGTTTTTATTTTTTGTGGTTTAGAAATGAGTGTTTTGATTGTCTGCAGGGAAGTTGCTGACCTGGAACTTTCCCTGGAGGAGAGGGAGAGGCTTAATCTAGCTGGAATGTGGCCATTGGAAGTGTAGCTGGATAGCTTTTGATTTGCTTGCTATCTGCTGATCCCAGTCCTTGGCACCTCAGGGATTGCAAAAGGATGGGTTCAGAAAATTCTAGGTTGAAGTGTGAGTAAATACTTCAAGGAGTTGGAGTGATGCTGTAATATAACACAAGGTCAGTTACTGCTTTGGGGATAGTACATCTGACATTGAATAAAGCCACTGACCAGGACTGAGGTCAGCTCTAATCATTGCTCTGTGCAACAGGTAAATCTCTCAAGGTTCTTACCACAGACTTTAGAAAATAGCTTTTTTACTTGTTTTTTTATGAGCAGAAACTTTCTGAACGGTGAACGGACCTAATCCGTATATAAACTGAGGTGTTGACAATTGGTTTGTACTTTGGTTTTTATAATGAGAAAAAAGATTTCTGCAGCAGCATTTGGCCGAGTTGGCTGACAGACCAGATCTTTGATATCAAGGCTGCTGTTCAAATCTTGATCAAAATTAGAGGTGAATGATTGTAAGATTGGGTCATTTTGGTGATGTTCATGCACCACAATATTTGGTGATATATAACACCACAGAATTGCATGAATTGCGTGAAAGATCATGTAGAACTTTGAGAAGAAATTAAATGTGAGACCCACTCCTTTGTATTAGTGCAAGACATGTCTTTGCCTCTTGAACAAGACAGTGTTTTCTCCAAGCTCTTGGGATGCCTTCCCAAAGCAAAACGTGACGTTTCCTACCTGCTGAGGATATTCTTGCATCAGTATTGCCTAGTCTATAATGATAAGTGTTGCATCTTGAGAGTGCTGTGGATAGTAGGTCAGGTGGGATAGCTTTGCACTGAATTTTAGATACAATATATGAGATCATTTGCTAAGTTTAAAATTATTTGGAATGCAATTTATATTAATGTACGAAAACATCAGAAATACCACTCTCATCTTGTTGGCCACAAAGCAGCGTAAATAAAACACTTTGTCCACTGCAGTGACTGTAGCCTGTGCAGCATCTTAATGTTTTGTAACAATAAAAAAAACCCCGCGAGAAACCAAACAAACAGTCCAGACCTGGAGAGATATTGTGAAGAAATTGGTCTGCATGTCTGTAATCATAGCATGAGTGAAAGCTTCCTCTAATTTGCTTTTAATTATGTTTTTTCCATGGTCTCAGTGTTTTCTGTCAAAACAGCTTCTGTCATCAGTTGTGAAAATGGTTTCATTTTCAGCCTGGGCCCCATAGCCCAGTGTTCCCAGCAGAGCTGCTCTTCCACATGCAGGCTGTTTTCCTGACCTTGGAGGCTACAGGAAAGTGACTCTAAGGGGAAAAATCTACTTGAGATTTAATTTTATTTTTTTTTTCTTAATGAAAGCCTCTGGAAACATTATTGATACAGAAAGAAGACTTCTAGGCTGATACTCTTTATAAAGGCTGTCACTTAAGTCTTAAATCTCGTTTGTCTTTTGTGACTGTTTTAGGTGTTCTTTCTTTCTGCATGGCTTCCCAGGCATCAAATGTGTCCCAGCATGTGTAGCCCCACGACCTTCACAGTGTGGCAGAGTTAATCAGTGACTGCAGGACTGCTTTGTGCTCTCACAATGCTCTCCTTAGCACATAAAGGGGGTGGTGGGCACCTCGAGTTGCTTAATCTAGTGCAGCTTCTTGACAGTTTCAGCTGAGCAGAGAGGCACTCATGCTTTTGGACACAAATACAGAGATTGATTCTTTTGCTGGGAAGTCTTGCAATGAGTATGGCTTACAGTATTAGAGGGTAAGTCTACGTGTGCTCTTACCGCATGGATTTATGTTTAAATGGTAGGTAGATTTCTCACCCTAGTGGATTTTGAGTAGTAGTAGCTCAGTAATTAGGTCAGATTTCTTGCAGAGGAAAATGCCTTGCACTGGGACAGAGATAGTAATGTAGAATTTCCTTGTTTGTAAAAAATAAAACGTGAATAATAGCATTGACTGATCCTCAGCCAAGAAGTAAATCGCTTTGATTTTCCATAGTATAATTTTGGCAGAAAGGTTTGGTTTATGTATATATAATTTGCACTGAAGTTGGTGTAAAAGTCGGCACTGAGATCATGCTGCTGAAAGGATATCTGCTTTTTTGTAAGCTTCTTTCTTGAAAGCAGGCAGACTTTTAAAGAGGAAAAATAACAGGAATTGAGCCTTGCTTCTCTTTTTCAGTTTTTGCATCCTGCCTCATTGATTTGGTTTGAGGAGCTGGGTGAATTTTGTTTTGGCTTTTGTTACTGTTTCTGTAGGGTTTCCTTTTGTAAAGCAAGATATTGCTTGGTTGTGACTCCTATTAATGTGTAACACTCTGTAGGTTGAAGCTAAGAGGTGGAAGAATGTTCAGCACAGCTATCTGGAGCCAGTACTGAAGTCAGACTGAGATTTGGCATCCTTTTGAATTAGCCATCTACAAGGAGAGTACTCTTTGTCTCCTCATAATAAGATAACAAATTATGAAGATGAAACCCTGTGAAAATCTGTTTGTATCTATAGCTTAATGTCTTGTTATGAGGGCTCATAGAAGTCTATGTAAGCTCATAAAATCATATGAGGGCTCACCATACTCAGCTCTCGTAAGATTTGTGATCATTATCTATTCAGGCATGTTTATAACAGAGGACTCCTTTTTCTAGGCCAGGGGCTGTAGTTGGACTTAGAGCCTTTTGAATATTTTCTTTCTGGAGTGATTAACTTCAGGTTTCTAAAGTTGTTTCTTTCCGAGTACTTAATGTTTTATTGATATTTCTGTTAGTGCATGACACAGTCATAAGCGCATGATCACCAAAATGGCTATTGAGTTCTAGGATAAATTTCCTTGCAGCTGTCAAGTTGGCTGTAAGAGAGTTCCTCAGGCAGTGTTTTTTCAATTTAAAAATTGGCTCAATTTTTTTTCAGTTTGGTAGCTTGGAAATACCACCATAGCATAATGTTACAATTTTATTAGCAGAGCATCCTTTTTCAGAATGGCATCACTTCTACAGTCACCTAATTCTATTTTATGCTGTTGCTGCTTCTTAAATCTGGTATGTCTAGATTTATTTATCAACTGTCTATTGTAGAGGAAAACTTAGTTATGTACTACTTAAATAAAATGAGCATATACAGGTCCATGGGGCCTGACAGGAAATGTTCTGAGTATACTGAGAAAGTTGGATGATGTTATTGCAAGTCTGCTTTCTATCATCTTTTGAAAGGTTACGATCACTGGGAGTGGTCCTTAATAATGGCAAACACAAATGCTGCAACCCTTATCAGAAGAGATGAGGAGGATCTGTGGGAGTAGAGGGCAGTCAGTTTCACTTCAGTTTCTGGGAAGCAGGTCCTTACATACACCATTTTTAAGCACATGGAGGGCAAGAAGTGATCAGGATCAGCTGTCATAGATTTAACAGATTGGTTTTGTACCAATCAGATAGCTTTTCTGTTTGAGATGGCTAGCTCTCTGAGCAAGGACAGAGCAAGGGATTGTAGTTTTACCATGGCATTAGTAAGGCTTTCAACACAATCTCTCATAGTGTCCTTGTAGCCAAGTCAGCAAGATGTGACTTGGACAGGTAGACCACCAGGTGATTGAAAAACTGTCTGGACCACTGGGCTCAAAGGCAGGGCAGCCAGGTGCAAGTGGGATTACTTGAGGACTGGTATTGTTTAATGCTTTCATCAATAACATGGACATTGAGACAGAAGACACCTTTGTCATTTTAGAGGATGATACCAAATTTGGGGAGTGTTCATACAGGACAGGACTACTGTTCAGAGAGACCTCAACACAGAGGAATGGGTTGACAGAAATGCTAAGACATTTAGAAAAGTTGTGCACCTGGGGTGGAGCGGTCTCTGCAACAGTATGGTCTGGGGAATAGCTGTGAAGAAAAGGAGTTGGGGAAGTTGACGGCAGACACAGTATGTTGGCAATGTGTCTTTGCAGTAACGAAGGTTTTGCTTCTTGCAGGCTCACATAAAGAAGAACAGCAAAACAACTTTGGTGGTTATTGCCCTCTTCTTTTTAGACTTGTAAGAAGAGGAAGGGAGGGTACAAGAAAAAGTAGGATGGCACCAGACCATTCTCAGACCACATGCTGCATGCTTTAGAGGAAACTGTGATTAGATAGAAAAGACACTAGTTATGCATGGAGTGAGTTGAATGTGGAGGTTGTAGAATCACTGTTGGAGTTTTTCACAACTGCAGATGGACAAAAATGAGCAATCTCTAACTTGGAAGTTAGTTCTGCTATAAACAGGAGGGGGCTTAGATGATCTCTGGAGGTGCCTTAAAATCGAAATATGTTCTGTGATTCTGAGCTCAGAGTATGCTGCTCTTCTCCACCCATCTGCATGAACATGCTTTAAAACTGCTGCCAGACAACAGCAACCACCAGTTTTATCATTCTTGGGGATTTTTAAGAATTAAGTAGCTAGCTTTCCAGAATAGGATTGCTACACATAAAATACACAGTGCTCAAGTTAAATGTCTCTTTCACTTAAAACTCACGTTAGTTAGCAAAGAGATGATCATACTGCTCTTCCTGAAGCTTCTGTGAGCAAGTGAAGGGAACAGGGCATGCTGAGTGGCACCTATTGATGTGGGAAACTTCTGCAGTTAGAAGGAGAAAAGGTCTTGACTGAAGCAAGACGATACGGCTTTTAAAAGTGCCTTCTATAGTTCACTGGTTTTAGGTCTGTACAAACTTGTAAGGAATCACATGCCTTCTCACAAAGAAAGGGGGAACCCTTCGCAATGGGTATGTGACCCTCTTCTGTCTTTTTCCAAGCAATTATTGGCTAGAACTATCCCAAAGGCTGATTTTTTGCACAGTATTACTTTCACCTCTTTTGTGTTTCTGTGGAGGAATAAGAAGCAGCTACATTTTTTACTTTCAGTATTATCTACCTTATTCATTCTTGATGAAGGGAGGCTGCTGATAACTCAGTAACCAAAGTTGGGTGTTCACAAATTTAGGATAATTGTACTAAAACTGTATTTGGTTATATATATTAAAAATGCTTTACAGGTACACTTCTTACTTTATTATTTAAATTCTGCTAGAACATCCCTTAGCCATGCACCACAAAAGCATTTATAAATGTCCAAAGGAGAGAGAAAAATACGGCAATGCTAATTTCTTTCTTTTTCTTTATTAAGAGGGCATTTTCATGATGAAGCAAAGCAAAGCCTTTATTCTTTTTGAGGGGAGTAGAAATTGGATCCAAATATCTTGAGGCAAAAGCGAGTCAAATATCCAATCAGAAAGCTGGGGCATCTGTCCTATGAAGGTGGGCTGAAAGTGTTGGGGTTGTTCAGCCTGGAGAAAAGAAGGCTCTGAGGAGACCTCGCAGCAGCCTCCCAGTACACAAAGGGGGCCTCCAAGAGAACTGAAGAGGGACTGCTTACAAGGGCATGTAGTGACTGGACGAGGGTGAATGCCTTTAAAACTGAAAGAGGGTAAGTTTAGATTAGATGTCAGGAAGAAATTCTTTGCTATGAGGGTGGTGAGAAACCTGGAACAAGTTTCCTAGAGAGGCTGTGGAAGTGCTCAAGGCCAGGCTGAATATGGGGCTTCGAGGAACCTGGTGTAGTGGGAAGGTGTCCCTGCCCATCATCCGGAACTAGATGATCTTTAAGGTCCCTTCCAACCCAAACCATTCTGTGATGCTGTAAAATATCTCACTTTGACTATAAATTAGTGCAGCTGTCTTAAGTGGGCAACAATTTCAGGGCTGTCAGTTTGTGCATTTAGAACTAACATCAGACTTTAGCCATCTTTAGTAGGAATGCAGAAGAAAATCTTCAGTTGGAAAAATGTCTGGAATTATGTTAGTGCAACAGTGCTGAGATAGTATTTTAAGATTATTTGTGCGTATATATAAATGCAAGTAACTTGAAATACAAAGGCAAAATGTCTAAATCTCTCTTTTTTCATGTTTTTTATTGATCAAGTAGTTGCTGGACAAAACTTTCAGGTGAATAAGTGGAGAAAGATCTAGGGTCATAAGCATTTTGGATCTTTCCATCTGCCCTCTTTACCGTGGGTTTGATTTTTTTGCTGGCAATTCAACTTCTTGTACAGTGGTTCCATTATCATATTGCTGTTTGAAATTGGATGTGTTCATTTTAACTTTAACATATTACATAAATTTCTTCTTCAGCAATTGTTTCATGTTTTGTTATGGATGTTGTTAAGGAACATCTCTTTAAAGACAATGACTGAGAGCTGACTGTATTTAGGAAAAAGCATGGACTGCTGTTAGAGTATCATTAGCAAAGCTGTCAGTAACAGCTTATTTTCCTAATACTAACAGAATGAAGATTGTTTTGTGATTAGCTTAAAGGCTAGAAATGTGGTGTAGACTTTACTGGTGATCTCATGGCTTGTTTTTTCCTGGAGGTCAAACTAAATAAGTAAAGTGAGTTTTTTATGGAGTTAACATTTGTGAGTATGACCTAATACCAATCAGTTTGACTTCTTAATATGAATTGTGTGGGACTGGACAAGCCACTTACTATGATGCTTTGGCTGTGCATACAGCAAAGGGTGGAGAAAAATATGTCGTGGGGAGTGAAAGCAGAGAACACTTGAAGTGCTTCAGGCTGCCAGGTGGAGGGAGTGGTTACCTTGTGTGGTATGTGAGGGTAGAGGTACACAGGTGTCCTATTTGTGTGGTTGTCCCTGTTTTGTCCTTGGGCAAAAACCTCTGTATTACAGTACTGTACTACAGTGTTGTGTTTGTGGACCACTGAACAATGGTTATCTCTTCACAGGGTGGATCACTTGTACACATTTTTTGTTCAGTGGTCACCAGAAATATATGGGAAAGATGCCAAAGAACAAGGTTTTGTCGTGGTAGAAAAGGAGGAGCTTGACATGATAGACAACTTCTTCAGTGAGCCCACTACTAAAAGCTGGGAGGTGAGTTCTTTCTGCCTTTACATGAAGCCTGTAGATCCTCTGTTAAGAATCTTAGCATGCTCTTTTGAGGATTTTTATGGTGCTTCTTTATAATCATTACATATAACATAGAGGTCTCCTCAAGGCTTTTATCTGTCTCATAAATGTACTCCTATTCCTTTAGTCGTCCTTTCTTCTCTCCCTAGAAAATGCAGGTAAATGACTAGGAGCTGTCTGGTGTGCATCCATAAGCTGTGTAAATATTTTGATCATGGGATGTTTGCCTTTGGCAAAGCCGTACAGGTGTATGTTGTTGGCATTGCTAAATTCCTATTATATTATTTATATGCTACTAATAAAACCTTGAAAATACATATATATGCATGTAAACACCAACACAGACTCCTGTGTCCTGGTTGAAATGGATGGGTATGTGGTGATGTGCCAGATTCTTGCTTCTTGGGTACAGACAGCAGTACTGTTGGAAATATCAGTTCTAAGATGGATAGGTTTTATCCTTGGACTTTGGTTTGTTCATGTGGAATCTTTTGCAATCTGTTTTAACCACTTGGCATGCATGTCCTTGTTATCTGTCTGTTTCTTCTGCATACAAAGCCCAGTTTCTAAGGGAAATAAGCTTGCACACGTTTTTATAATGATATTTCTGAATGCTTAAACACTTTCTGTGCTGAGGATATAAATTAGAAAGACACATAAATCCCAAAGTAGGAAAAATCTTGATGGTGATTTAAAAAGTGGTCTGCTTATTTGTCTTGTTTTCTTTAAATTCTACTGCCTTCTTTTTTTATCTTTTTTGTTTATCATTTTAATCTTCAAATGAAGTTGTTCTGTTCAAAAATGGAGCTTGGGAGTGGGACTTGTCATTTGAAATGTAGCAACCTCTAATCCAAAGTAGCTTATATTTTTACAGTTTTGTAGTTTCTTAATTTTGTTGCTTTGTGAACTGCAAGATGGAAAAAAAAGTCCCTCTCATTTCCTCAGAGCTGAGTGCAGTCATTTATTGCATTAGATTTCACTATGCAGTTATTTGCATACCATTTTCATAAAACCAAAATTAAGGAGGAGAGCCAGTGATCCAAAGAACAGAAGTAGGAGAGATCTGGTCACACTAGAAGCTTGTCTCTCATTTTTTTTATTGAAACGTGTATTGTGAGGAAAAATTAGCTGGAAACTGCTTCTAAAGGTGTGTCTCTTTTATTTGTAATATATTCAGGCTTTAACAATTTAATGTAGGTCTGCCAGGAAATCTCTGTTGAATAAAGTCCAAATTTGGGCATGATGACTGTGAAAGTTTCACTCTCCCTTGCGGGGAAACAGAAAGTGTAATTGCAGAGAAGTATATAAGCAATTTTATCACAGCATGCAGTGGCCAGTAGCTGTCTGTTGTGCTTGTGGGTGAGAACTTTTGCCACTAGAGCAGGGATAGAGTACTAGATACTTCAAAATACACTGCTAAGATGATGAAACAGAGACAAATGCCTTTGAATATTCGAATTTTTTACTGTGCCAGACCTGATCAGGAGGAACCTTTTGTGGAGGTATGTTGAACTGTGTCCCTGTTTGAACAGTGTGGACCCGATGACAGGATTTCTGTCCTAATAGTAAATGTGCTCTGTACTCACATGGAGGGGCACTTCCACTTCAGGTAGCTTGCTTTCTCAGTCCTATAAAATCTTCAAAAGATTTTATAGAGGCTGATTCTTTTCATCTGTTTCTGCTTTTGTGTGGTCTGTAAATACCTGATCTTGCAGATCCCTCTTTTTGCGGTCGTTGACTTAATTTCACTCAAATGGGCATTTCAGTTAGAGACTGAGTAGGTGCTTAAGCAGAGAAGAGGGGGGAGCTTATCTGTCTCTGGAGTCAATTTGCAATTTACTACTATGATAGTAGTTTTTCTCTGGCTGCCTCTGTCTGTGAGTTTGGTTGCATTTTGCTACAGATACCTGTTGCTGGTTCATTTACTGTGATACTTTTACCCCACTCCTGGGGGAAGACTATTCCTAAAAGGTGGTCTTCAGAAGGGGAGTTGGGTACTTTTGATTTAAGTAGTGGTCTGGGAAATGAGGAGACAAGGCAAACTATTTAGAAAGTGAAAAATGAACAAGGATAAAATTAGAAAAAACATTTTCCTTTAACAGTTTGTTGTGGCAGTTTTGTTTGTTTTTTAAATTATCCTAATTTTGCAGTGCAAACCTTCCCTGAAATTGACATATGAAAAATTTTCCAGCACAGGATTCTCTGCTGTCTCAGAAGACCCAGGACTGAGCTGGAGGGGCAGGATGAAGCTGTACAGCTCTTGCATTGTCACGGGCAGGAATACCTGTAACCTCAGAGGTGTGCAGGGGCACATAACAGCACTAGTTCTGCAGGCTGGATTTTGCTTTGTGATCCTTCTGTCTTCTCTTTTCCTAACCCTGCTGTGTGCATTGGAATGCCAGCGCCTGGGTGCCCTGCTGAGCTCCAGATATCTGCAGGTGCATGTGGGGTGGACATGCAGTGGATGTGTTGCTCACATCCCACTGGGTATGCTAGGTGTGACTGATGATATTAGGGCTTTGTGAACTCCTCACCAGTCCTGGTTGTCATTAAAAACTCCTTCTGTGCTTTGTGGAGTCAGTCCAGTGCATTTGCTTTCTCACCTGGGGGGCAGGTGTGTGGAGGACCTCCAGGCACCTCTTGGCAGTTGTCTTGACTGTTGACAGCTTCTGCAAGTTCAAGCAGTGATGGTGAAGGTGTGGTGGAGTTACACAAAGCTTGATCCATGTGTAACATGAAAGCTGCTTGGAAGCCTTATTGGCAGGGAGGTGCATAGCAGAAGTGCAGTGTGCTCTGCAGCCACATCTTGGGATTCCTGCTCCAAGACCTCTGTGGTGATATGCTCATGGAAGGAAAAGACAGTTTAAGGTTTCCTGTTTGTTTTGTAGCTAGGCCTTCTTGCTTCCCTTTTTTTTTCTCATCAGCTCCATCTCTGAGCTGTTGCTGTTTCTTCCTATGTGCTTTGGTGGCACTGAGCTCCAGCTAAGGCCCTGCGGCCGGGCACAGCGTGCCTCATCTCACCTCCCACTGCTCTGCGGAGCTGAGGCTCCTGTTACTCACTAAGTACCCCGAGCTGCACTGAGGGGTTGACAGCTTTCCACCTGTAACAGGTGATGCCCTCTGCTTCTGGAGCACCCCAGCAGCAGCTTGTCGGGAGCCAGGACACCTGGACTGCTGCCACCAAGCGGTGAGGTGGCATCCTCCTCTCTGCGGTGAGCTCTGGGCACTGTAGGTGTGTTGCCAGTCTGGGAGCTCCTGCCCCGTGGTACATTTGGGCTCCTGTCTGCTCCTTGCACCGCATGGAGTTCAGAATTTGTCCCATCTTTCTCAGCCCCTTATAGGCTGCTGAAACCCTTTATAGA
This sequence comes from Serilophus lunatus, assembly GCA_013399895.1. Lineage (NCBI taxonomy): Eukaryota > Metazoa > Chordata > Aves > Passeriformes > Eurylaimidae > Serilophus > Serilophus lunatus. The sequence continues at coordinate 84,460 of VXBA01003793.1, forward strand.
CAAACATTAGGTGTATAGGCTCACATTCCCATTTTGTTTCCAGTTTTATGGGACAAGTTAGTGCAGCTAACCTGTAGTTACTAGAAAGAAGTCTATGCTTTGTTTTATAAGTATGTCAATTCAAACCTGATATTAGAAATATCTATATGGACTCATCTTTTAAAATATTGCAATGCTATAAAGTCTTAAGTAAAGGTCTAAGTAAAAGTTTCCAAAGAGTTGTTTGATCATTTCCAGATAAGAATGTATTTTATAAAGGCCTTGACTGTTTTGCTGTCACAAAGACACCTTGACAGTTCAGGCGTTCTCCATTTGGTTAAGGCTGCCTGTGCTTGATATAAACATCCTATATATGGTAATTTTGCTCCACACAGCGTGACAGCTGAGAAGTAAGTTTTAAATTAATTGGTTTCAACAGAGGATTGATGGTGTAAGAGCTATGCCTTAGGCTGGACACTTGTTCTCTTGCCTCAGATCATTACTGTAGAAGAAGCCAAACGACGAAAGAGCATTTGCAGTTACTATGAAGAAGAAGATGATGATACCTTGCCTATCTTAAAGCATCACAGTGCTCTCCTGGAGAACATGCACATAGAGCAGGTATGGCTAGAAAAACCTCAAGTCTTCTTGTTAGATGTGGTGCTGCCTCTGTTGAGTATGGGACATTCTGCCTCCTAGAGGCAATGGCAATGCTTTTTTTTTCCTGGAAAGTACTTAGTACGTTGGAGTGATGTTAAGGTCTGGTTTGCTGTGGCACTGGATCACCTGGAGAGCTTATTTTTGCGTTGCAATATTGAGGAGGCTTCCAACACTTTCAACAAGTGATGTGAATGCAGGCAATTGGGCTCAGAGTACAAGGCCACATGCATGTGGCAGAGACCTGAAGCTGCTGCTGCTCCCTTGACAACCATTTTTTGACTTGGAAGCCCCTGCATAAAGGGAATAGTCTGGTGCACCACCTATGGCCCAACCTGTTGAATGTGTAACCATTTCCCTCCCCTCTTCATTGTCCAGCTTGCCCGGCGCTTACCCGCACGAGTGCAGGGATATCCATGGCACCTTGCATACAGTACACTGGAGCACGGGACTAGCTTGAAGACTCTGTACCGTAAATCAGCGTCTCTCGACAGTCCAGTTCTCCTTGTCATCAAGGACATGGACAACCAGGTGAGGAGTGCTTGGTCTGCAGGGGTTGGACTGAACAGCAACATTATAAAGAGTGACCATTATGAAATGCTAGTCATACCATGAAATGACATCGTACCAAAATAAGACATTGGTGTTTTCTTTTATGTTTTCTACCCCCTAAACTAAACTTGCAGCAGGAAAGTACTTCAGTATCATTAAAAGCTTTAGAATTGCAATGACTGCAGCAGTACCTTTGGAAGTGTCTTTTAGGTATCTCAGTTAACAACCTGTCACAAACAATGTCTCTGTGGCGGTCTCATTCTTCAGTAGCTCCTAGAGGTGGCAGTCCTGTTGCCATTGTTGTCATCTGCCTTTTAACTTGCAGGGTACAAAAGATTTGGAGGACTACTTGCATATCTCATGTGCTTCACTAGTTGGTTCTTCCAACACAAAAATCAACTGGGTTGTTCTTAGAAAGTATTTTGAAGTGTTTGGAATTTTCTTCCCTCATTTTGCACTGTCTACAAAAGTAGTTTAATCATTTTATTCTGGCAGATATTTGGAGCATATGCTACACATCCCTTCAAGTTTAGTGACCACTACTATGGCACTGGTGAAACATTCCTGTACACATTCAGTCCACATTTCAAGGTAAGTGGGTGTTCACTTTCTCAAATAACTTTTTTGGGTTCCACTCCTGAAACATTTGTGAGATTTTTATGAGTCAACATATTTGAGTTTAAAAGATGAGCCAGATGTTGATGAATGCAGTTAACCATTTATTGCTTCAATGCAATGCTTTAAGCAAAAGTGGCTGTAATTATCTTAAGTGCTGAGAGGACAGTCTGTAATTGTGAGAAGGAGAAGGTTTTAAGTGGATTGAAGGTGACAGCAGGAAAGAGTTAAGGAGTGGACTGTCAAAAACTCACCTCCAAAGGCAGTGATATCAAGAATTGGGTATAATTTCATGCATGCTTAGGATCACAGTGACAGCAAACTAGAGGTAAGAGTGCTACCGAAATATCCCTTAGTGCTCGTGACTTAGGCACCTTTTCCATATTGAACATTGTTCCTTTTTAACAGAATACCTGTTGATTTAGAGAAGGAGGCAGAATTTAAAAAAAGGATTAGGGTGCCTTTTTTCATAGTTTTAAATATGTGTTGATCCTTTACTTTCTACCTATTATCTCTTCCCCTTTCAAGAAAAAAATAAAAACCAAACATGACCACACTAAAAAATACCTGCTAAGAGTAGGCACCCAGTAGTTTGAGAGTACAAGAATCTTCACAGTCCAAATATATTTGGTTTTTTTTCCTCTCCTCAGGTATTCAAATGGAGTGGAGAGAACACCTACTTCATCAATGGTGATACTAGCTCTCTGGAGCTTGGAGGTGGAGGGTGAGTGAATGTTTAGTTTTCAAATCATGTAGCCAAGTTTTCTTGATTTTTAAAGAGAAGGACAATGGTGGATGCAAGAAAAACTTATCAGTCAAGTGGCTAGCACTTTTACTGGTAAACTCTGTGGTACTGTACACTGTGGATACGTCAGCAATCTGATTTCTGTTACAGACTTAGAGCTATTTCATTTGCTTAAAGAGAATGACTGATGTTAGGCAAGTGGGATTTGTTGCAGTGTTGTTTTGTTGGTTGGGGTTTTCTTTAGCTAGGAAAAAACACAGATGTTTTGGGTAGATACCTGTCTTGCTGCTGAAAAGTTTTGCCACTGGAAGATAATCTCTAATGGCAATTTGGCCATCAGCTTCTCAGGTTTATCAGATTGTCCTTATTAAGTTGTCGTTATTCTGTTGATGCACAGAGCAAGGATACAGACCGTGTGTAAACAGGTCATGAGTTTCAATGGTCAGTGGGAATGAAATCAAGAGTTAGGGCTACATGACTAACTAAAGCTTACTGCAGGTTGCACCGTGGGGCCTCTGGGCATGGTTTGCCTCCAGAGTATATAAACTCCCTTTCTCCTCCTTCTAATGAGAAGGAGCTGTGTCCACGTCCAGGCAGCCAGGGGAGAGGGACTCCAGCATCCGTGCCCTGGTGTCAGCCACAGCTGGCACTGCGAGCAGCCACATGGCTCAGGGGGGCTGTGTGCCCTCACAGGGTCCTGTGCACTGCTCTGCTCACAGGTGCAAACAGAAGCAAGGGCACTGCTCCCCAGGCTTCTCAGAGAGCACTTTGCCAGGACTGAGCTCTTGGCATTTGGTCTAAGAGTGCCTCAGAATTACCTAAATCCCTCCATATCTTTTCTTTAATTGTTTATGTAGCTTTCAGTATTTTTACTATTATATTTAACCCCAATTTTGTTGTGTATTTTCTTTTTAGTGGCCGGTTTGGCTTATGGTTAGATGCGGATTTGTATCATGGGCGAAGCAACTCCTGCAGCACCTTCAATAATGACATCTTAACTAAGAAAGAAGATTTCATAATACAGGATGTGGAAGTGTGGACATTTGAGTGAACTACTGACTGCCTTAAGGACTGGATCCATTAGGCACTAACTAGAAGGTGCAGGCTGCCTCACAATGTAACACGCTTTTTCCTCAAGTTTGTACCAGAGCATGACTACGCAAAAAACCAAACTACCAACCCAAGAGTAAAAGAATTGGTTTTGAGAGGCAGTAGGAGATGACTCTGAAGTGTTTTTTACTGCCTCTTCCAACCCATCTCCATTGAAGATATGATGCTTATGAAAATATTCATGGTATACAAGTTGAAACTTTTTATGTAACTGTGAAAAAGATCCTTTGGAAGAACTATATCTAGTACATTCCATGTGTATTTATGTTGAACATACAAATGCTGACCAAAAATAAAAGGTTACCTTACCAAAAGCTACAGCATACTGTTTGCTATGGAAAAGAATCAGAAATAGGTGTACACAGCACTTAAGGGAACGTGTTTTTTAAATAAATTTATTTATTGTTATTGTATAGCACATTTTTTTTTGAATGTATTAGCTATGTGGGTTTTTTTAATGTTTCAAATATCATTTTGATAAATAATTGCTGTTGAGGTAAGTAGGTTTCTTATGCATTGGCATTTATTCTGAATCAATTTATTTGATTTCTGAAGTTAATTTTTATATGTTTATTTTGTAAATGAGATTTGTTTTCATTATACCCTAATTAGAGGGTTTGTTTTTCTGGCAGAAACACTTGAGTGCATAATTCTGTTTCATTTTCTTTTCCTGAGATGAAGGAGAAAGTGGATAGTGCTTCTTATTAACTCTGCTGTCACATTCCTTTTAATAGATAACTACTTTGGTAGCGTATGGAGACACTGGGCAAACTGCCACCTGGTGTAGACTGTATCAGCTCTGCAGTCCACAGAATTGGGACGGCGTGCTCTGAGCATCTGCCATAGTATTATTTGACTGTTTACTAAGGACATTTCTGAGACAATTGTTTTTCTCTGTGACCACCAAATAATTCAATATAAGCCACTCACTGTGCTTTTTTGAGCATTTCTGTACAAATTGAGGAATTTGTTAAGGAGAAAATACATTTGAGACTTAGGGAAGAATATTCTTTTCCTAACAGGCCAGGTCACGTTAGTGTAAAACTTGTATTCTTAGTAATTACGTACATCATTTCTTTCCCCCCAGAAAATCCCAAACTCGAAGCAACAGGGTGGTTTGATTTGACAGGCAACTAAATATTCTTGTTTGCTTTTAATGAAATGAAATTTTACTCTTCACCCCTGCCAAAGCTGAAAAGACTATATTACAAAATGAAAATTTTGGTAAATAGGGAGAGTGTGAGAGAGGAATTGGCAATCTTCACTATTTGCTACAGAATTCTGCTTTGCCATTAAACTGTGGTTTTGTTTACACAATCCAGGCCTAACCAACATGAGGACACTGTTCTGCCCTTACACTTGAATGTGTCATTGTCCTGAGAAGGGCAGGTTTTAGAAACAGTAGTGTCCATTAAAACAGTACAATCTAAGTTTGGAATATGAATAACTGAGTAATAGAACTCAATTTAGTTACTACTCTTTCCTTTTTGAATAGATTAAATAAATAAAAAAGCACTTGATTGTTTTTTTAATAAAAAAACTTCTAAATCTTAATCCTGCACAGAAATTTCACAATCTAAAAAAACAATGCTAAATGCAGTAAACCTGTAGCACACTGCACATGAGCTTTTCACACTTCTTTTCTATGTGGTTGGTCTACTACAGCCATAAATAAAGTGCTTATTGGTAATGCTTTAAAATATTTTGGAAGTTGCTAACAGCATAATGCTTTGAAGATACCTGGAATATCTAACACTGTTTGCTCTTTTAAATGGTGGCAGACCACTTAATAGTTTAAAAACAAAACAACCCCCCCAAAAAAACCAATTAGAAAAAAAATCCTGCAGCAAACAAAACAAAACCAACCAAGTTCATCACTTTACATACATTTCACTATTGCTACCTACAAGTTACTCCATGATATTATCCTTGTCAGAGCATATCTAAGCGCTGTGGTCTATATTCAAAACAGTGTTGTTAATCAAACTTCTGTGACCCTTGAAACTATGAATATTGAATATATGTAATGCAGTGCTATCACAATATTTTCAATAAAGGAATTTATGCATTCAGAAATTTTGCAGATGCTTTCTCTTTTATTCACAGACTTCAGACCATTTTAAAGATAAAAGGATGTAGCTTGTTACCGGTTATGCTGACAAATACCTCTTTGCCTCCTCATAAAAAGTATTTCTGTGATACTGTATTTTAGAAAGACAGATAAGGAGGTTGGAACTTTTGGTTGCCTTGTTTTGGGGTTTGGCTGGGTTTTTTGTGTGTGTAGTATGGTATGTCATAAAAGAGAACTGTGTTTTGAGTTATGTTGGAGACAGAATGTGACAAAGGGCTAAGAAATACCGGTAAACAGTTAAACAGTTGCCTTAGTAGTTCTTGCTACTACTCTGCTGTAATGAATGACAGGTATTCCCATACCTTTTTTGACCAGCCTGTTCCCAGAAGTCCTAAGTCCATGTACATCATTTTTATCTGCAGACTTCTTATATTTCTGAAATACCTGCGTGTTTTTATTTCTGCCCAAGCAAGAGAAAGGCATACAGTGTCTTAAAAGTACTCATTTGGGGGGGGGGGGTGTGTTACTGTTTTTTACTGTATACAGAAGTGGGATGAAGAGAAAACAAACTACAATTATGTGTGAAATGGTACCAAATGAGCCTTGCTTTCAATGAAATGGCAGAAACAGCTTTCTCACAGTAACAGAAAATTACAGTCACTAGTAATTTTTACCTTGTGAAGAACACGATGTTGTTTGTTCTTGCAACATCAAGCATGTGTCCTTCAGTGCTACTTGGATAAAGATTTTTGATTCAAGACAGTATGAAAATGCCCCCTCACAATAAGGCTTATCAGTACCCAGGTAAGCGCAGCTGTTTTTTTTGGTGCTGGTTTAGGTGCAGGTTTTTGCATTGGATGTTTGGCACAAATCTGGCTTTAAAGCAAAGGAAAACTTAGTTGCTTTCAGAATAATCCTCATTTGTAAAGTTTAAAGATTCCATTTGCCTGTTTGTAGCAGAGAAAAGGAGTAGGTTAAGTCATTGCAAAGGGACTGCCTAGTACTCTGCAGGTTGGCGAATCTGGCTAATGAGCTGCATGCATCAGGTAGAATAGCTAACCACGTCCTGTTTGTACAGGCACAGCCTGCTTGCTCTAAAAAAATAAGGCATTTTTGAAAAATCTTAATCTAAATTTTTCATGTCTTTACCTTTTTAAATACTATAGCTTGTCATCTGTGGGACAAGTACTTTATGCCCTCTGAGCTGCATGAAGAATACAAGCGTTGAAATTCCATGGTCACTGATTCTGCAGCAGTGCAAATGATTTAAAGTACAAGTTCTTAAGAAAACTTTTTAAGAAATTGAAAGCTAAGTACTTAAAAATGCCCTCTGTTAGCTTTGCAAGCTGTTGATAGCATGAGGGTGAGGCACTGGCACAGCTTGCAAGAGATGCTATGGGTGCCCTGTCCCTAGAAGTGCTCAAGGCCAGGCTGGATGGGACTTTGAGCAACCTGGTCTATGGGACAGGATGGGTTGGATCTAAATAATCTTTAAGGTCCATTCCAAAACAAACCATTCTGTGAAATATCTCACTTTGACTATAAATTAGTGCAGCTGTCTTAAGTGGGCAACAATTTCAGGGCTGTCAGTTTGTGCATTTAGAACTAACATCAGACTTTAGCCCTCTTTAGTAGGAGTGTAGAAGAAAAAAACGTAGACTCAATTGGAAAAATGGAATTATGTTAGTGCAACAGTGCTGAGATAGTATTTTAAGATTATTTGTGCGTATATATAAATGCAAGTAACTTGAAATACAAAGGCAAAATGTCTAAATCTCTCTTTTTCATGTTTTTTATTGATCAAGTAGTTGCTGGACAAAACTTACAGGTGAATAGGTGGAGAAAGAGCCAGGGTCATAAGCACTGTCTTTCTATCTGTCCCCTTCACTGTGGGTTTGACTTTTTTTTTTTTTGCTGGCAATTCTACTCTAATGAGCTCAAAATACATTCACTTCCTTTTATTCCCGACTTGTACCATTTTAATTTTTTTTTTTTAAATTTTTCTTTTCTTCCGTGAGAGGTTCACAATGAGCAGGCTGCCTGTATTCCTCCCGATGCTGCGGGGGTGTCCCTGGGGCGTGCGGCGGCGGAGTACCGCGGGAGCGGCCGCTGCTCCCGGCGCCTCCGCGGGCACAGGAGCTCCTCCCTCGGCGGGCGGGGCGCAGGCGCGGCCCCGGGATCGGGATCGGGGCCATGGCCACGGCCGGGCAGGAGGCCGGCGGTGCGGCCGCGGCGCAGGGGAGCGGAGCCGGGAAGGGCAGCGGCGGCTCCGACGGGAAGTGCGTGTTCTGCAGGATCGCCCGCCGGGAGGAGCCGGGCACGGCGCTGCTGCCCTGCCAGGTGGGTGAGGGGCGCCGGTGCCAGCCCTGCTGCCCTCCCTTGCCTGCCTGCCCTCCTGCCTGCCTGCCCTCCCTCCTTGCCTTCTTCCTGCCTGCCCTCCCTCCTTGCCTTCTTCCTGCCTGCCCTCCTGCCTGCCCTCCCTCCCTCCTTGCCTTCTTCCTGCCTGCCTGCCCTCCCTGCTGCGTTCGCGGCAGCCCCGGGGGCTCGTCAGCTCTTGTACGAGGGCGCAGGAGGGAAACAAATACCGTGCCTTCCGCAAATGTTGGCAGAGCAGCCGGGGAGCCTGAAAGCTGGCACCGGGGAGCCCCGACTGCACAAGGGTGGTTGTAAGGCTGGCTCCAAAAATCGCTGGGTTTTTTTTGCCTAGTTGCGCTCAGCTGTGACATTCGGTATCACGTTGGTATGGCAAAGACTAGTTTGCCAACTCTTTTGTCAATACCGTCGTAGTAAATTTAATGTATTTGCATCCTTTTTTTTTTTTTTTTTAGTATGAAGACCTTGTTTGCTTCAGAGATAGGAAACCTGGTGCCCCCCACCACTACCTGGTGGTGCCTGTGCAGCACCTGGGGAACTGCAAGACGCTGAAGACAGAACACATCCCTCTAGGTACGGCTGTGAGTAGGTGTTTAACCTAAAAGTTAATAACTTTTAACAGCCTTAAATAGTGAGTCGTCTAGTACATTGCACCTTTTAACACCGTTTGTGAAGACGAATAGTTGATGTGAGTGGGTGTAGGTAGGGACTTGTCCTTCCCAGGAACTTCCATGTGTGGTTCCAGAATGGCACGAGGGTTTTTTGTAAATCTGTAAAAATGCTGCCCAAGTGCATGGAATCTCTTATGCTTGCAAGGAGTACAGATGCTTCTGCACCTTGTTGGGACTTCAGTTTTATTTTTAAAATATTTATGTGCTGCTTTATGTGCATCGCATTTTCTTAGATAGTTATGCAATTTTAAATTATATGAAAACCTTGCAGAAGAATTTCATAAAATGAGTACTTTAAAATAAGTGCTACATTATTTTTCAGGAAAAAGGGGGAGTGACAGATGAAAAAGGCAAATGGTATTCGAATAAACTTAATTTTTTTGAAAAAATAAAATTCTTAAGTGTTGAAATAATGATCTATTGTCACTAGGCTTTTTTTTTCCCATTAGGAAAACGTTGCCTTGAAATTTGTTTCACAAGATATGCCTAACTAAGTGTGTTGAGTAGCTGAACAAACTACAGCCATAAATTCATGAAGAGATTCCACCTCAGGGAAGTTTACAGCTGATGTGAGAAAAGAGTTATATAGTAGCATTTTTCAAATCTTGCATTACTATATTTCTCTTCTAAGCGTAGGGTGGTTTTCTCCAATAAGAAGCTTCTGGATGTGTTTGGATTCACAATTTCTTCAACTTTTGCCTTGAGTTTTAGTGATATCATTTTTTAGTGATAAAGTAATGAAACTTTGTCCTAGTTATAAGTAGGACTGACGATTTTATTTTAATTTAAAGTTGTGTACTGTCTCTGAAACTTATCCCAAGCTGCACAGGACCTGGAGATCAAAGTCCTGTAGCTGTGTAGAGATACAACACTGGAATTAGTGTAAATATCATCATTCTGACCAATCAGTATTTGTTGGGTTTTTTTTAATAAGGGTATGGCTTTGGCCAAAGTTCTTCTAATACCTCACTTTAAATCATCACTAACGTGGAAGATGGTAACAGTGGCAATTTTGAAGTCAGTCATTGTACACACTCTCTTGATTGTCTTTGTTTGATGAGGAATAGTTAGAGTGTTTATATTTTGAAAAACCATGTTTGTGATCTCAGTGTAATCATTCTGTTGAAGTTACTATTCTGAACAATACCTTTTTAAAATGAAATTTGTTTGTGTCTATTAGTGAAAAGAATGATGGAAGTTGGAAAAGCTGTCCTCCAGCAGAATAATTTTAATGACTTAAATGATGTAAGGTATGTAAGGGAAACCTTTTGTCTATTGAGTTTTTTTTACTTTTCAGAATGTTATTTTAGAGATGGTGACAAAAACTGCATTATGCTTTATTGAAGAAATCAAGTCTACATTCACTTATGGCATGACTTCTCAAGTAGAATCTGCTGGCATTGAATATAAACTTTTTTCTGATAAAATTCCAGCACAGATTTCGTTCCAGCTCTGAGATTCTTTCTTGACCACATCTTGGAATGGGGAAGGTACTTCAAACAACTTACCTAAAAGGCTGCTTTTTCATTTTATGCTGATAGTATGCTCTAAATCCTAAATGCCAGAAGAGAGGTATAACTTTGTCCTGTTCAAGAACACTACATCATGTTTCAGTCATACTTGCATTCGTTTGATTTCAGTGCCTGGACCCTCTAGTTTAAGGCAGTGCCTTTGATGGCTAAAGTAAACTGTAACATAATTTAAACAATATAGAGAAATAGGGAGCTGAGCCTTTGTGACTAAAACTGACAGCTGGCTTTCCAAATGAAAACTATGTAAGATTCGATTAAAGATACTTTTAACTTCTTTTTAAAAAAACATTTATTAAACACAGAGATGTGACGGAGGAAGTTAATGAGCTTTTGAAAAGCTTTTTATGTGATGTAATGAAAGGACATATTTTTGTTCTTGCCCTCTTGTATGAAGAAAGTACAATGAGTTGTTGATAACCTGTGATGTTCCCCTTCTCCCTGAATTAACATCACCAGTATCTTCTTTTCCTTTCCTAAAGAATGGGTTTTCACTGGCCTCCGTTCTGCTCAATATCCCACTTGCATCTCCATGTCCTGGCCCCAGCCAGTCAGCTGGGATTCTTATCCAGGCTCTACTACAGAACCAACTCCTACTGGTTTATCACAGTAAGTGCAATGCGGATGAGCTTTTCGATAGGTTTTCAGATGCAAACGGAAAATGTGATGTCTTTCTAACCTTTTCACTTTGACCAATTATTTTTGTTGTTACTACAGTGCTTAATTATATTTTGCATTAACTATTTGAGAAAACATAGTAGCATAAACATTAAGGTTTTTACCTATTAAGGGGAATGGAGTGTTAATAACTAACAGCAAATAGTATAGTAGTTCTGAATCTTATGGGAAGCTCAGGTTCTCTGATGTGCTTCTGTGGACATTTGTAAGTATTTGGGGGTTAATTTAAAAGGATATACTCAAAGGTGAGGGACTGTTTCATACATACCCTGGTTCATCCAGTGTAGGTGAAAACATATCCACTAATAATTGCATTTATCCTTCATGTTGTTTCTCTCATCATCTTCAGACTAAAACAAGCATGTGCTTTACAAAAAGTTGGGTTGTACTGATTTATGTCAGTTTTTGTTGATTTCTGCCAGTAGAGATAAGCAATGAGACTGGATTGGCACTGACTAAAGCAGTTGGAAAATATCTCTCTCAAGATCTAAACCTCATTCTCACTGCTTTGAATACAGCAAAACACCTAGCCTTGCAATGGAGCTGCAGCATCCTGGTACCATTACACAGCCCCAAATCAAAGTTGCTGAAAAATGTCTGTCTCATCTAAGACTATAGACAGCCTCTTACTTTAAGAGAAGAAACTTGGCTTCTTCACAGTGATATCTTGATGAAGATCTCACCTAGCTCAAAAAAAGCAGATGTGCCTGCTGTGGTGTTGAGCACCCTACAGATATTTGGCCCTCATATAAGCTTAGCTGCATAGTTTACTGTTTATTATCTTGGATTAGTTCAGGGAGATCTGTACGAAGTCTAGTTATCCAATATGGATGCACTTGAAAAGGTATTTTGCCCTGTTGTCAAGCAGAAAAATGTTCTTGGGTTGGTGCTGGGTTTGGTTTAGTTTTTTGTATTATAGTGTCTTGGATGTGGTATTCGCTTAAGAATGCAAATCCGGATCCAGATAACTTCATTTTCAGTTCCTCCCTGTTTTATGTAGCTTTATTTGCAAATAAACTGCAGTAACTACTGAAGTCTTTTGAGTTGTTCCTGCCCTAAGTAGCTGATGGCATTTTTACTGCATGTATTTAAAATATGCCACACTTACGCTTTTCACCTTTTAATGTAGTTCCTTTGGAGATCTCAGTAAAACCTCAGGCACTAGCTCAATTTAAAAGTTTAATGCAGCAGGACTGGAAAAAAAAAGAGGCTGACAGTAAATGCATCTGTTTCCAAAGTGCCCATGTAGCCTTCACGTGCCCCATCTGTCCTGCTTGTTGGCAGACTTCCCCCTGCCCTGAGCCTTTCGGAGGGCTCCGTGAGCTGGTGCACAAAACACAGCTGTCCTAGTTGTACCCTAGATGTATAAAGAGCCACATGGTGAGAAAAGTGTGTGAGAAAAGTGACAGAACCAAAGAATGGTGTGTGTCCATCCACGTACTGGACACCCTCCACCCTTCCGTGGTGCATGTGGCTGGTGTGGAGCTTGTTGGGTGATGAGATGTCACAACACTGTTCTGGAGCATCTCACAAAGAACCCCAGAACTCATCACCTGGTGGTTCTGAGCACTGCTCTCTTCCGAGGTCTTTAAAATCAAAGTGCTTTAGTGGATTTGCTATTTATTTGCTCAAACACCCTCTGACTTCCATAGGTTATGTTTTCTCTTCTGATTGCGTTGTGGGAGTTTGACTGAAACTGTGAGAGTCTGCTTATGAAAGCAGTTGTATTCTGCTTCTGTTGTATGCTTTGTCTGTAAAAGTGAAAAGTAAATGCTCTGTCGGCATCACTGTTTTTAAAATGGAATTTTCAGTAAACTGAAGGCCCACGGTGTAGTTAATGCATTGCTCTCTCTCTTTCCTAGGCAGAACAACTGATTGAGAGACTACAAAGTGAAAATGCTGCCAGCTGAAAGCTTGTGTCCTTAGCCAGTTTGTTCTTTGTCTTTGAGCTCTGATTTAAGGTTGCACAGTTTGATGTTGCCAATAATATTCCAGGATTAAAAAAAGCGCTTTAGCTCCTTATGAGGAAATTCACACAGGATTTGTAGCTGCCAACCTTATTCTCCCATTTGGATACTTCAGTCTGTATACTTCCCTGACAATAGCTTGATGTATTTTATTTACAATTTTATATTTGTATATATATACAGACATAAATACACGCACACATGCATACAGGCAGAGAGCTTTTCCTAGTGAAAGGCAGTGGATAGCAGTGGAATATTCTGCAACTAAGGCAACAAGTCATGACTAACAGCACGTACATGGTACCAAAGGGAGTATTTCTTGCGGAATCAGGCTTCCATTTTCAAGATGCATTGTTCTGGGATTGCAGGTAACATTCAAAACATTTAAGTTTCTATCTGTATTTGTATAATATATAACTGATGCCTAGTTATTAGAGGGTGCATTGCTGAAAGTACACTGCTAACTTCCTGGTGCTAAACCATTTCAGTGTTGCCTGTCTGTCTGCATCACAGTGACAGTAAATGTCAATACAGTATGTGCCCAAGATACAATAATGCTTATATAACATAGAATGTAGTTTATGTGTTAAGTGGTTGTATGTTAGACTTAAAGATTTTTTCCCTCTAATGTGCACAGTATTTGAAACCAGTTATTGCATGTTTACAAAAAATGTGAAGCGTTCAGAGGAATAGAATTAATATACTGCTTTTTCTACATGGCATTAGATAAAAAAAATCAAGATTTTCTGATACTGTTCTCAGCAGAAGTCGTTTGAAGATTACTAATGCCTTGGCTGAATTTGGATTCTAAATGAAGTTATAAGAGAAACAGCGCACTGAGTCTGTGGCAGGGTTACATAAGAGCAATGTGATTTGAATTTCTGATAGCAGGGATCAGCCTAAAAGTGGAACATGTTGAGTTGCTTAAGGAACCTGCTGAACATTTGTCTTTGCTGTATGACTCCAAACAGGAATGCTAGCACTTTGCTTTCCAGTACCATAATAAGGCAGACTGTTTGGAAAGTCAAAACTGTGGGAAACACGGAGTGGATTTTCTTTGTTCACAGAGCTCATGTCTTGGTGCTGAACTACCCAAGTGCCCTTGCCTGATGCATTTAGATGCAGCTGAGGTGATGATGTCTGTTCCACCTGCAAGCTTCCCTGAACATAATATTCTGTGTGTTCCATGGATCCAGCACCTGTTGCCTTAGTGATACCATATTGTAATATTCTTACAGTACTTCAGGGAGTTCACGCCCATCTCTGAAGAACAGTATTTTCTACCTGGAAGTTTACACCTCTCTGTCTGTAAAATCTTTCTAATGTCTTGTTATTAGTTATTAGCGTGTTATTTGCAGCCCTTTACAGTTTTCATTTCACACGTTTGGTAAGAAAAGTGTGACTTTAAGCCACTGAATGTTGACTACTTCTGTGCAACAGATGAGGACGTTTGAGCTGGCCCCTAGCTTTGGGAAATACCTGAACATTAAGGTCTTTCAAGAGTTAATACTGTGCATGTGTTCTGATTTGTGGTTAATTTATGTAACTGTAATTAACTGTGGCATGTAATATTTAAAGTACCAACATGAATTGTTGTCAAAAAGGATTAATAAACAGAATAAATGCTAATCTTGGAATGATCTTCGCGTGCAATGGAATAGTCAGCTGGGGTGTTTGACCTTTGCTCACTCTTCACTCCTAACCCCAGCAGGATGGGAGACTAGAAAGAACAAAATGAGAAAACTCCTGGGTTGAGACAAAGTCAGTTTAGTATGTGCAGAAAAGAAAAAGCCACAGTGTGTGATGCAAAGGCAATCCCTCATGACCACTCACAAGCAGGCCAGTAGCAATGGCCTGTACCCGCCTCCAAAACAAAAGCGCCCTGTCCTCAGCTTTTATTGCTGAGCAGACATTATATGACATGGAACATCCCTGCTGGAATATCCCTGTGTCAGGTGTGCAGGTTCTGCCCACTCCAAGCTTTTTGCTCACTGAAGGGGCAGAGCAGAAAAAAGATAAGGCCCTGATGCTGTGCACACACTGCTCAGCAATTACCAGAGTTCTGATGTGTTACCAACACCCTTCCAGTCAAACTCAAAAAACATGAGCTGCTCTGAAGAAAGTTACCTTCATCCCAGCCAGATGTTTTATTTTTTGAGAAGGGTCACACTAATGATGGTAAGACCAGAAAGATAAAACTCAGGATATAATCTAGCTTCCCGAGTTTTTCTGATAAGCAAGATGGGGAACTCCACTTGTCCCTGACAGCAGTTGGCAGGCCTTAAACCAGCTCAAACAACAAAGTGTTAAACAGAGGGATGTTAATTACTGAGGAATGCCCAGCATCTCGTTAGTGTTTTTCAGCACAGAACCGTGTTCTGTTTTCCTTCTGCATTGACAAGCATTCTTGGACTCTGCAGATAATTTTTTTAATTAGGCAAGGAAATATTTTCTGAAAAGCCTATCCTAATACTTTGAATACGTTTCTGAATTACTGGCTACCCCCTGGAAAAGGCAGTGGGCAAATCCCATTAACTGTGTCACCATCTTCTACAGAAGATTTTGGTCATTTTAAAACTTAAAAAATCATTTGTAGAACTTTCTAAGGAGCAAAGATCTATAAGGAGAGGGAACACAATACCTCTCGCTCTCCAAGAGCCTGGAGAAGCAAAGTTGTTCAGCCACTGCTCCTGGCTCTGTTCTTTGATCCAGTATTAACAGTCTTGAGAAAAGCTGCTTTTTTCACCTCATGTTTAGGAATGACAAAGATTTATTTGTACTGTTTTGCTCAATTGTTTTACATAAACTCCCAACCTAATGCGAACCCAGAGAATAGCACTTTTATGCTGAAGTACTAAAAGCTCCTGAAAAAATGAAACACATACAACACTGTTAAATTAAAACTTTTTGAAAAAGCTTGTGTTTTGACTATAAACAGCATTTTCAATGTGCTGAAGTTGGCAACAGCTCCTCAAACTATTCTGAAGTCTTTTTCAGTGTGAGCTATAAGTTAAAGCATAAAAATGGGAGCAAACCAGTGAAAATAGCGTTTGAAATTCGACTCACTTGGAAACAGTAAAATACTGCATAAAAACTCTTATAATTTCAAACTGATGTTCAACATTTATTGAAATGGTGAAAGTGCCTTCAGTGTTTGACAAGACAAACCACAAATAATCCCTATATGATGTACAGTCCAAAACAGATGGAGAGTTCATAGCTTCAAGTAGAAGAAGAGGACAGATCACTCAGGGAGCCTACCACAAAATGAAGTAGGAGAGATTTCAAGAGCTGGAAGTTACATAGTAGGGCAAGAACACCTTTTAGAATGTTGGAGTTTAACTTGCTACTGCATATAATCTGCAGTACTGAAAACCCTCACATGCTACAAGTCTTGCAAAAATAATTTAATAAAAAGTTGCATGTTGAAAAGTTTGCATGCTGTAGGTGCTCGTCTAATTACATCATGGATGAGGGAGACGAATTTTGTAAAACTTGTAAACTAGGAGCTGAACTGAGTTCTGTGTGTTAGATATGATGCATCCATGACTGTACTGCCTTCAGGAGTAACTTTTTATTCTGGAAGCGTACCACTGGGCAGGCTGACCAATTGTATTAGCCACCTTTTAGTTGTTTTTTTGGAATACTGGCTATTGCTGGAAGCACGAGATTAGATTTGTCAATCTGCATGCTGACCTGGTTTGGCAGCTCGGTGTTTATAATCATTGCGTGGGCACACAGATTTCAGTCACTCTTTCTAGAATGTTCATCTAAAGCTGGCAGGCAGGAAAAGTGGCCCCATAATTATTTTAGAAAAACACCATCCCTCTATAAATCATCTTTTTTTATATAATAATCCTTAATTTTGTTCAAAATACAATGATAGACCGAGGTTTTTTTAGTTGCTTACAAAGTAGGTAAGACCATGTCATTAAGGGCTTGCTCTGCTTCTGTCTGTTTTGATCAGAGGTGTACTTAAAGCTCTTGCAGATGCACTTAAGGGACACTTCAACCAACCAGCAGTGGGAGAAAGTGCAGCAGAGGCTGTGTAAGCATCTACATCTAATTGCACACATGGCAGAGGCAATATTCCTGACATTTAACTATTTGAGCCAGCCTTAATTAAAAACTAGTGAGTTTACATGGGCTGGCCTTGCATCTCGGGAGCACTATGTCTCAACGCTGTCTCAACTCTGTGTCTTGCAATGGAGTATTTGTACAATTTCTAGCAATATTTCCTGATAATTACCATCCCATTAGTCAGCTGGTGACAATTGAAGTGCCTGATGCTGCTTCCTGCAAGCTGTGAACTAACACTGCAACAGAACAGACTGGATTTCAGAATTGTTAGAATAAAACTCATTCCATAGCTCCATTTGTTTTGAAATCTGCATGTATGTGAAGACTTCATCTAATGTGAGCTGAAATCCCCTGAGGTGTGCTCATTCCATTTTGGCAAAAAATGCTTCTCCAAAAAACCAAAGCATTTTAAACACCTTAAGATCACAAATGACACGTCTTGTTTTCAGCTGCAAGGTGTAGATTTATTTGGAAGAAGGAGTGGGTTTGAAAACTAAAGGGACACACATCAGCAGTGCCCAGTGGAGCACATATTCCCCAGTTTCCAATGTGGTAAAACCACGTGGTCATTAAAACCCACCCTTTGTTTCCCCATCCATTCTCTCT
This sequence comes from Serilophus lunatus, assembly GCA_013399895.1. NCBI lineage: Eukaryota > Metazoa > Chordata > Aves > Passeriformes > Eurylaimidae > Serilophus > Serilophus lunatus. The sequence continues at coordinate 102,093 of VXBA01003793.1, forward strand.
GACTCCCCTGTTCCCCAGACATACTTATTCCACCACATTAATTTCTTCCTTTTTCCTCTGTTATTTTGTCTTTTCACCAGGAAAGAAAGGAGGCAGGATGATAATGAAATGCACATTCTTACTTGCTCGGTCAAAAGGCTTGTTTTGATGCAAATCCCCACTGGATGAATATGTAAAAAAAATACTCTTTTAGGCTTTTTGCAATTAAAGTTCTTGTATATAAACAGCATAAAATAATAGATCACTTTTATCCAGTTCATAATTTATATTCAATTTAAATATTATTTTGATGCAAGAGAGTATCTTAAAGACCCATAAAGCAGTGTAGTTAACACCACACAGAAGTTTCTATTTGCATTGATAAAAAATAGAACTTTAGATTTCTAATTATACAGCTTTATTGGTGGGAACTACTGTAAATACAGCTCCTGCTTATTTTTAATAGCACTATTACAACTATTTTATATAATCCTTTTGAACAGTTTGGAGAGCTCACAACTGTATACTAAAAGCACAGCTCTGCTGCAGGTAAATGAGGGACTGTGCTGTTATACTTTTGTTATACTTTTTTGGATTTTTTTGTTATACTTTTGTACTTTTGGCTCTACAGGATCTCTGCTCTCCTCTTATAAAAAACATTGCTACACTTGGGTGAAATAAGAGCCTTTTTTTCCTTATGAATGCTCAAGTGCCCCCAAGACAGTTTCCATTGTCTTTAATATCTTCACATTGCGGCACACTACTTCCTATGAAGGGAGATAGCTAAAGTCACCACAAAAGCTGCAGAGCTTTGTGACCATCTAGGGCATGACACAGCATCAGAAGAACAGAACAGTAAAAATGGTGTGAAATACTGAAGAACAAGGGACAAAGAAGGTTTGGAGAAGATATGATTACACAAACAGACTTATAAATACCAGGACTAGTATAGCTCTCCAAAATACATGCAAGATGAAACTCATTTAGGAACCATTAAATATCCTTGCTGTGACATTTTTGTAAGTTTGGGAATTTTCATCTTCTTCATAAAAATAACTTCCACTTACTCAGTTTAACCATGTGAAATTGAACCTAAACTTTTGCTGTATCCCGGCTCTTTGAAGAAGTACATGGATTCCCACAAAAGTTTTCAATTCCACATTTTACAAATCCCCATCTCTCATGCAACAAGTATTTCACAACCTGCAAAGATCAGTATTGTATGGTAGAAAGTTAGTAATTTATACTTTCAGTAATCTAAAAGCAGTAATCCAGCAGAGTTATTTGAAGAACCACGATATAGATGGTAGTAGGTGATTATAAATAGAATCCAATGCAGCTTGATGGATTAGCTCCTAATTTGTGATTTCTGTCCAAATCTCTACCATTTTTAGAAAAGCGTGCTTTATCCTTCTCATCAATTTTCTCTCCTGCTCATGTTCTCAGTAGATAGCTGAGTTGAAATTCTGTAATGAAAACCTTTCAAGATGGTATCTACTTATGTTTTTCCAAGTGGAACCAGGCAGCAAAATTCAATCCATGAAAAAGCCTTATTGCAGTAAAGTGATGACCACATCATCATCTTTTCCTTGCCAAAGCATTTCACCTTCAAAATGAACCAGACCATGTTTTCTGGCTCTTAACAAGATTCCCACTACTTTATTGGAAATAGTCACATATGTTTCAAACAGCTGCCCGAATGTCACACTCACTTGTCCATCTTCTCCCACCTCTCCAGTGCTTCTGATGATCAAGCACAACTCTTCCACTTCCTTACCCACGTGAGAGTGAGCATCTTTCCCTCTCTGCTCTGTCCGAGACCCTTCAGGGGGTCTCCCATAGGTAGGGTCTCCTCTGTGAGTGTGCGCGGGTTTAGACGCAAGCCTGTCGTCACTGCTGAACGGGTTCTTTCTCTGATACTCAATGTGATCCTCTGCCCAGGTCTGCCAGCTTTTCCTCAGGTCACCCACCACACTGGTAGCTTTAGCACTCTGCCCTTTATCTCCTTCCATTTCTTGAAAAATGTTTTAAGGCACTCAAGCAGGAAACAAATCGGTGACTGGGTGCAACCGTGCCTCCTGAGCGCACTGTCAGCTGTAAAGGAAAAACAACAAATCAGCTCGATAATTTCTGGAAGAGTTTTGCTCAAGAGAGAGGCGAGGCTGCTGAAAAAGACATTAAACATCTGAAGATTTTTGAAGCCCACACGCAATACCACAGCAATGAAGAAAGTAAAAGTGATTCAGCTGAGATTCAGAAGTAATGCTGGAACACTGGGCAGTAAGTTACACTTACAAGTTTACGCGGGGATCCACCGGTCCCACAGTTACCAAACACACCCCGCAGCCTCCCTGCAACACAAACGCAGTGCAGTACTTACTCTTCTGGCAAGGACGTCTTTTAAAGAACTTTATCCCGGTACTCGGCAGCCCTGCTGACTTCCCAAACAATCTGATGCAGTGCTGGCTGACCTGGGGGGAGAGCAAACCATTCCCCAAGAGGCACCAACCCCTGCTCAGGGGTGGGAAGCCTTTCTCCTGCCTGCACACCGATTAAAGGTGGACAAATTCACGCTGTGCCAACAACGTTCCCACAGACTGGGGAAGTTATGCGCAGAAAATATTATCTGGAGCTGAAACACCAGCACATGTTGGGAGCGGGGGGATTTTCCTCACCAGGCACTGCAAAGAGAAGTCGAAATCCAGTTAGTGAGCACGTCGGTGTCTGCAACACCGTATTTAGTGAAGAAGACAAAACCAGAATAGATAGTTCTCCCTTAAAAGGCTGTGCTGCACAGCCATGTCTGCCAGCTACAAGCCACAGGCAGGCTCCAGGCAAGGGAGCTTGCCCTCCAGACGGAAAACTGCCTCGCCACTCTTGGTAGGCGGGATGCCCACCACCTACGGCACTGCATGTACTTAGATTAGGGAGTATCTGTGCACTACGGGAATATTCTGGTGAATTAGGCACAGGCTTTCATATACCTACAGAGACCTGAAGGTGTTATAACCATGTCTCTGCTGAGTCGTATCTTTCACCTGTTGAATAGGCAAACTGATACTTTTGCAGACATTTGAAGATAAAACAGAGGATTAGTGCTGGCTTTTCTATGCGGAAATAGAAATGCAAATTCTGAACACTGTAACAACTTTATTATGGATAAGGTATTTCTCTATTTTAAGATGATTGTTGTTCTTAAAGTAAGATTTCGTGGGTATTTGCCCATATGCATATGGTGGTGCTGTTGGACGTGACCCCAAAAGCAGTGACAGAGCTCCCTGAATGCCCCAGCGGAACGTGCAAGTCAGTCAAAAACCACTCGTATTGCCTTTGGGTCCAGAAGATTGCATGGGGTGAGCAGAAAATGACAAGACAATTGCTGCAAAAGAGAATTGAAAATAATAAGCACGTACTAAATAATGGCTTTTCATTCATGGTCTCTCACTTTGAAACTCATGGTTGTCATAGGATCCTATTGTTATTTTTTCTGTGAGAGGAAGGTGGTTAATTATAGCTTCCTGGATAAATTTCAAGTTACATTTTGTGTACTTAAAATTCCCCTGAAGGCTAAAAAGGAAAATTTTTCTTCCTTTCCCTACCTAAAATAGTTATATAATGTTGTTAAGATGACTCCTCAAATCCGCACTAACAAACTGTTTGATTTTTTTCAGAGGCATTACAGGAATGTATCTTCAGTTTACAAACACAGCATCTGAAAAGCATTTTGGTTTTATGTCAGAATCTAATACTCTGTCTTACTTAATAATGTACATTCATTTCCAAACAATGCTGAGCGCCATATACAGACTGCCAGAAATTTTGCATGGATCCTCAAGTCAAAAGCAAGAAAAAAAGAGGGCTTTAGTTAAATTCTTCTGTAGGAAGCAGTATCACTGCAAAACTGAGGTATTCACCTTGCAATGCTCTGAAGATAAAGTAGTGCAGATAAAGTAAGCGAAAGCCAGTCTCAAGGAGATTAAGATTAAAAATAATACCAACAACCCCTCCTAAGGAGTTTCAAAAATGGAAGCTATATAGCTAAGAAATTTAAAGTGAGACAGACTGGAAAAATAAAAGCAGGCTTTTTCCACTAAATCTGTCTCAGCAATCCCAAGATTTTGTAAGCAGTATCAGGCTTGTGGGGTTTGTCAGCAGTTCAGCAATGTGTTTGTTTATTGCTGGGTATCAGCATTCAACTGCGGAGGTGAACAAGCCTCATCCACATCTACCTCTTTATCTTCTGGGAAAGTTCGTATTTAGCTGCCGAGTCACCTTAGATTGTTTTCTTGTCAGTCTTCACGGCTAAAACTTCACAGTAAACCTCAGTTTTGATTACTGCAGGAAGAGATAACCGGAGAAGCTGCAGGATGAGATTTTGGAGATGCACAAAGAAGGTGGCGGTGCTCACAGGTCGTGAGCGAAATCCTAGCCATCTAAAAAAGAAGCTAAAAAAATACAAAATACAGACCATGAGTTCAGTGCTGAGCTGGCCTGCTCCTAATAAAAAGCTTACCAAAATCTGGATAAGCCAAACCTTTCAGCTCAACATAACAGAGAGATCAGCGAGTACGGGATTATAGTTATCAAGCCTAGATATTAAAATACAAGAAAATATAATCCACAAGACGAACCCTTACCCCACCCCCCGCTCCCCGCTCCGCCGCTGGATCGCCACACCTGTGCCCCTTTCCTGGGAACTTGTTTCTCTGCCTGGTCCAACGCCCCACACGGCCGGCGCTGACCTCCTTCCCACGGAAAAACGAACGCGACTCCTTTGGCACCTGTTGATTCTTAATGTTATTTAATGCTCCAGATCCTTAAACGTTGCCGGGAGAGGCCGCAGCGCTGCCCTGCCCTGCCGGCACTGACACCCCCGCGCCAGCCCGTGTCCCCGGGGCACATGGCGTTATTTATAAACCACACGCGGGCACCGCCGCACGGACACGCGGCGTGCGCGACACAGCACACACCAAACAGACATTAAAAGGACGACGCGAAGGAGATCAAAGCAACGGTAACTACGGAGAGGGTCCCACAGAGGCCCGCGTCCCGCAGCCCGCCNTAGGCGGCCATGGGCGGCCATGGCGCGGGCGGCCCCGGCGCTCCGCCCGTATTTGCTGCTGCTGGCGCAGGAGCACCTGGAGTTCCGCTTGCCGGTAAGCGCCGGGCTGGGCCGGGAGCCGGGAGCCGGGAGCCGGGGCGGTGCCCTCCGGAGCGCTCCCGGGCAGCGCGGTGCCGGAGTGCCCCGGGTTCTGCGAGCGGGGTCAGGCTCGTGGGGACCCACTGCGTGGTGGCTTTAAGGCGGGCGCGTTCCTTGCCGGTTTTCCAGAGCCTCTGGCGCTGGGAGAGGCTCCCTGTAGAGTACCTGGGGCTGCATGTGAGAAGGGGAAGCTGTGAGGAAAAAAGTGGGGTTGCAAAAACGCTTTCAGAGTCTTCCTTTGGTGACTTGTAAAGTTTGTTTGAACTGTGTAGGTGCTCCCGCCAGCGTGCTGTGGGTACAGAAATGGCGCTGCCCTGGGGACACGTGGGGTCCCTCCCATTCCAATGTCCAGGGGAAGTAGTGGAGTCACCATCCCTGGGCGGTGGAGTCGCCGTCGCTTCCCTCTTTAAGGGAAGACTGGACGTGGCACTTTGTGCCATGTTCTAGTTGACACGGTGTTCGGTCACAGGTTGGACCCAGCGGTTTCAGAGGTGTTTTCCAAGCTGGTAGGACCAGAACAAATGCTGCCGTCTGCTTGTCACTGATGTGCGTGTGATGGTTGGTTGCGAAATGTGGGGGTGCAGAGTTTGCTCCCTGCTGCTAAATCTGTTTTATTTTATCAAGTGATGTGCACAGAAATCATTAAAAATAAGTTGTAACTCACCTGAAGCTCCCTGAGTCCCCAGTGTTTGGTTTTTTTTATGGGCCCTTGGTGAGTCTCTAGTTTAGCACACACTCAGTTTCTGGGTTATTAAGAAAACCCTCTTGTTTGTAAATTTAACTCATGATCATTTTCTTTCCCATTATAACATAGAGTTGCTATACACCTTAACAAATTTTTATACCTTAAAGGCTCTTCTAGGTACCATCTAGACGAGCTGGTAATATGCCAGATAGTATGTTAACTGTTTACAATAGTGCTGAAATGCAGTTATTTTGTTAGAATTGGTAGGTCATCATTACACATGTTATAAACTATTTAGTGTGTCTTGCATCATTTATTTTCCTTGTTTTCCTTAAGGTTTTCTTTTGTGCATTAATTTTTACTATTTGCTTTGTGGAGCTGGAACATTATTTATTTATGATCAGCTCAGGGGTTTTTTAGGTGAGGTCATCAGATGAAGTAAAAAGATGATTATGTATATGTAACATAGGACGTTTTTGTTTTCTTAGCAAGGTTGTAGTGGCACTTGGTTGATACAGCTGCTGAAGAAAGCAGTTCCATTTCTTGTACTCTGGCAACTGCTCAGCCATGTGTTTGGCTTTGTGATGAGCTGTGTTAGGGACCTGGTTTGTTGTAAATGTAAGGAAATAAGCAAAGACGGATTTTTTTAGCCAGATGATCTCCATCCCTACCGCACCTGCATATGGGATGTGAGATTGTTCTTCTGGTAGACCTGAATCACAACATCTGAAGGTGTTTGTCCAAGTCCGCATTTGTTGTTCAATGTCTAAAGTTCCATGTTTCTTATTTTCTTAGTTGATAAACTGAGCTCCGTAGTCAGGGATCTGTTTTTGATTAGGTCAGATACTGAGGGCTAAGAGGAGGATGGATGCCTGTCAAACGTTTTCTTACCAATGTCCTTGGGCAGATGTGTTGTAGTGCTTCATTGTCTTTACTTTTGGAAGGATTCTCTCAGCCTCTCATCCTGCACTGCTATGATCTGAATCTCGAATCTCCTTTATCACAGTACCCTTTAGCACGTGTAGCTGGTCTCTCCCAGCCTTTCCTTGCAGGCCGTGTTTTTTCTGCTTCTCATTCTTTCACTTTGCTGTAGATAATATTGCCAGTGTGTGGAGGTGCCACTGATTCATGTGAAGATCTCAGTTGCTTTCTTCTGCTTCAGGACCATACAGTGAAATAGTTGCACATAATTTTATATTCTCCTGGAGCAACCCCTCTGTTTTTTTCCAACACTTCTTATGTCCTTCCTGTGCAAATGCAAAGATGGAAATAAGTGGGGTAATGTCCCACTAAAATCATGTGCTAGTGTCATGCTGGGTTTTCTTTTCCTCCACTTTTTGTGATAGTTCATGCTGATCTTTTCATTTCCCCACTCAATTGAAATCTGAGCCAGTATAAAATTTTGTTTCCATGTTCTTTAGCCAGTAGCGTTCAGAGGTTGCAGCATGTCATTTCTAGTGTTGGGGCTGTGTGAGAAACATCCCTAGTGCTTACATCTCATTTGAGTCTGAAAGCCTTTCGTATTGGGTTGGGTTTTTTTCTTTTTGTTCACATGTTACTCGTTAGCTGGTTTCTTGGAGATTTGCTCTTTTGTGTGTTCAGTTTACAGACTTTTGATGTAGAAAAGACATCTACAGGAGAAGACTTTTAAGATACTTGTAAAGCAGAGAGGTAACAGAAAAGGACTTGATGCTCAGTGCTGGTCCTGGCCCTGGGTCAGCGTTACTAGTGAAACATCACTTTTATGTGAACTAGTCAGAAAAGTTTAAAAGGTTAAAAAGAGAGGGAACAATATTATAAGAGGAATATTGTTGTGGGAGGGCAGGGTTGAACAGTAAATATTTTGATGAAAGGGAATGTGTGAAACAGTGGGATTTGATTACTGAAATTTCCCTAACAGCAGTTCATTCCTTCACCACCACTGAATTCTGAGAAAGCTGCTTTTATAGCAGAAAAGTCTTAATTTTTTTCAGTTCATCAGCAGTACATACAAGCCGAATTTACTTGTGAACTTCTGCCCTGTCCACACAGCTAATCTGAGTGTTTCACTGTTGCTTCCCACAGTAAGATGGTAGCAAATGTCATTCTGTCTTCTCTTGCTGTCTCTAGAATTTTGTTCATAGTCCTCACCATCTGCATTAGAATTTTTGTTATCCTGCCCTTTTTTCTTTTTTTTTTCCTCCTTCTTTCTTTAAAACACGAGTTAATGATTCTAAGGCCTGTCCTTTTTATTTTCATTTTAGGAAATAACATCATTGCTCTCCCTTTGTGGTGGACAATTCAGCGGTGAGCAGGAAATTAGTGTAAACGTAAGTGAGGGGCAAATATTTTGCTTGAGTGTATGTATATTATGCTAGTATGTTCTTTACAGTATTTTTGTTCAATGTAAGTAGCTGAATAAAATTTGAAGATTCTTAGGAAAATCAGAAATCTTTCAAAACCAAGGAATTCTCAACTTCAGTAAGGACTTGGAACACAGAAAAAAAGGTGCACAAAATGCACCTCAGGATGTCTTCATTTAACAGTGTGAAACGAAGCAGTGCCATCTGCTGGGAGCCTCTCCTTCTTTTCAGAACAGCCAAACTGAAAATATTCAGCTGCAGTTTGATTTGGTGTTTGCCTCTCAGTCAGTGAGACAGAATATCTAGACCAGTGCAGGTAGGAAGCTGTATGATTTTGGTCTCACTGCTTATTCAGAGAACGTGACTGGGAGTTAATTGCTACTTGTGTGTACGATCTTTTCAGTCTTTAGAGGGTGAATAATGTAGAGAAGTGCAAACAGTATTTTACCATGCCAAAGATACGGTGGGGAAAATGAAATACGCAACAAAATTTCTCAGACATTCAAGCCAAGTAAACAGTTCTGCCTCAGATGTTTTATCCTCATGTTTTCTCTATGATTAAAGTTAACAGATTAAAAAAATAAATCTTCAGCATGCATGTTTTGTTTCTATACATCAGAATTACGTAGTTGTGTAGTTCATGTGACATACTCCAGCTAGCTATTTGTATCACTTCATTTCAGTCTCCGTTTTGGATTCTCAATATTCCTTCAGAAGAGATGGCAAGAGGATTAATGAAACGGACAGTCTGTGCAAAGTAAGAGATGAAAAATCTTGTAAATGATAACTTAAGCAATGTAATATTGTTCTGTTGTATTGTGGCAAATACAGGCTTTGTATGGAGTTTAAAAATAAACAGTTTCTGATTCCCTCTAGAATTGAGATGATGTTACTGGAGCCTGTAGGACAGATGGTGTAACATACCCATCCTCCTTCCTCTCTGTATGGTCAAGTCACAATCTTGAAATAGTGTTCACTCCAGAGACAGTACACTGATGTTTTATTTGCCTTGAATAAAGTTTAGTTAGTGATGTGTTTTAAAATATGTTTTAGGATAAGGTTACTGGCACATGTCCATTGCACTGCTAATCAATATCAAAATCTCTGAAGTTTTTAACCAAACAAAGAAAAAAACATTGAAATACCAGTTTAGGATTAAAAATTAATGTGTCCTTATTAAGAACAAAAATTAAAATACTTGCTAGGAGTTAAACACCACACTTTAATACTCCACGAAGTAAAGCCTAAATACATTGGCCAAGAAGGTTAAAAGCAAGTAAGGCATTTTCTCCACTCTGTTACTGCACTCTCAAAAACTTTGTAATTTCAGGTCTATATTTGAACTGTGGGGTCATGGAGGATCTGCAGGGGAGCTCTATGCATCTTTGAAGAACTATCCAATGGACAAGATGGTATGCATGTAAAGAATCTGGATAATATGGCTCCTTAATCCCACTGAATAGCATTGCATAGGTACTAATGAAATGTCTTTGCCTTTTTTTTTCAGCTTCCATATCTACAGTCAAACTCTACTTACAAAGTACATATTCATACATTTAATAAAACACTGACCCAAGCACAGAAGATAAAAAAGATTGATGTAAGTAGATGGTTAAGAAATCTTTGATGTTTAGTTTAATCATGTTGTTCTTATTCCGTGCTATCAGAGTATTTTAAGTTTGGGTTTCCTGAAGATGTTAAAGAAGTTTATGGCTTATGTCATTTCAGGTATAAATGAGATCTTTGTGTCTGAATTCAAACTCCCTCAAAATTTGCAAGGTTATTTGTTTGTTTGTTTCCCTAAACATACCACGTGAGGAATGTACAAGCCAAACAAATATCACTGTTAATTTCAGCCCAGTGTGCTGGGGAGGGGAAACTGAAGCTTGTTGCCCAAAACTATGAGGTTCAAATGGTTTGAGTTAGGTGCTAGACTTCTGGAAAATCTGTTACTTGATTTCCATATTAGGCTTTTATTATTGCAGAATGTGGAACAAGTGACTTCAGTTGCAAGCTGTGGATTGTGAGCTGATCTCCTGTTCTGTCCTTATGCTCTCTTCTGCACTTGTGCTCTTCTAACTTTATCACTATTTTATTAACAAATTTTTCTAATTTACTGTTAATTTTTGCTCTTCCACATTCTTTTTTTACCAGGTATTTATTCTATTTACTTCATTTAGAGACTGAAATTGCCTGTGTTAAATAGTACCTACCCTTTCCTGTTTGTTCAGTTTTTGTGTACATGAAATAATGCTGAGTATGTAAATTGGTGTAGCTGTACATCACTGAAATTTTTCATCCCTTTATGCATCATCAGTGTTGTTTTTATAACTTGAAAATTGCATAATTAATATGCACAGTTCATCTTCTCTAAAGTTGGGTTCTCTTCAGTTAATAAAAAGTGTTATGGTTCTTGATTTCTAATCCTTAATCATTTGAGATATTTTTATTTGCAAGAAAGGTATTCCAGACATCCAGAGAAAATTGAAAATATCCTTTTTAATACTAAGCTATCATTTCTTGCAAGTGAAATTATGGTTTGGGTTGTTGTGTTGTTTGTTATTTTGTTGTTTGTTTGTTTTTTATTGGGGTGGAAGTGTCTATGTAAAAAACGGATCCAGGTTTTTTTTTTTCTGACTGTTTTTTTCTTTATTGTACAGGCCCTTGAATTTCTGCCATTCAAAGGAAAAGTAAATTTAAAGAATCCAGAACACATCTTCTGGATTTTGGAAGACTATGGAATGAACCCAAATAACGTTCCAGAAGAGCCCTTTCATCTGTATTTTGGCAGATGGGTGCGTGAGTATGCTTGCTTTACTTCTAAAGAGCTTATACTTTCAGGAGAGTGTACTTTAGTTTAAATGTAAAAAAATGTGTTGACTTTTAATGGAAGCAGACTATATAATTGTGTCTGAATCTGTCACTGCATGCAAGTCTTCGAAGACCTTAAGGTGACTAGGAGAAAGAGGGTTTCTTGAGCAATTTACAGATGGACAAAAGTGAAGTTGTATCTGGGAACACACCTTATCTTGCCCTCCAGTGGGAGAACTCAACACAGCAGTGAGACTGCCCAGCTGTGGTGGTGTATTATTTTATTGTGGACCCAGCTGCAGCTGACAGCACCAGCTGTGTGTTTCAAACTTGTAGAAAGATACCATGTAACTTTAGATGGTTTGTGGCCCTGCTGAGCTCCATCAACTCCACTGAAGCATTCTGTAAGTGCTTCAAGAGGTCCTGACAGGGACCTCCACAGAAAGGTGCAGACTGATCTCTGGTGCTTTGGACATCAACAGATCCATCCTGCAGGTGGTACCTGCCTGAAGGGACAGCGGTAGTGCAGGGCTGTACAAGAGGAACCACTTACAGGACCTGTTTGGAGCTGTCATCTCAGGTCTTCACTGCAGACCTTGCCTATCAGCTGTATACACTCTAAACCTGCTGCATTATTAGGATATCCTGGGGAAATTTGGTCTGGTTTACTTATGTTTTTGGAGGAAAAAGTGACTCCCCAGAGGACATCTTCCAGAATGGCACTAGCCACTGATAGGACACTGCTAGCACATATTCCTGAGTCAGTGGCAGCTGGAAGGAGGGAGAACCACTGCAGAGGTTGTACAGCTATGGTCAATGACTTTTGTGCAGGGAAGTTAGACTTTCAAGTGATCTATTAAGACCCGGGAGTACTCTCCGTGCCTATAATTAATGTACAAGCGCCCTGGGTTGTGACAATACTGTGAAACATTTCAGCTGTTATCTCATCTGTGCCGGATTTCTGAAGTGTTTAAAAATGAGTAAACCCACCCCAAAAAAATAGGTGTATTTTGTTTACCCAGTAAGACTAATGTTGAGCAGAGGTAGGGGATAGTGTTGGAAGAGCTTTTGACCATGTTTTCTTGCAGATTGCTTTGGTCTTCCTCAACGTATTTTGGAAGTCTGATATAAAAATATTAGCATTTGGTCTTCGTTTGCTTTTCCATTAAATTCTGATCTGTCAACGTTATCCAAAATACAGAAACTCCAGTGAAGAAGGAATTTCTAAATGACCTTAAGCATGTGTGTGTATGTACGTGCATGTGTTAACATGCAGTTCTCATCGTAATTCTGAAGTTCTTTTAATTGAATTGCCAGGAATTCTTTTTCTGATCCTCAGAATAATAGCAAAGTTGCTTCAATTGTTATTTCTTCAGAAGAATTTTCCATCTAAAATATTTGTATATTTTTAACCTCTGTCTCAAAGAATTTATTTAGGTGTTGAACCAAGATATCTGTTGCTTGGAAAGAAGTCTGTCATATTTTCAGACACCAGAAAGCAAAGTGATGTGCTATGAAATGAAGTTACCTGTTCTTAGATGGTGTCACTTAAGCACATCTGTTAGCCTGCCTGCTTATATCTTTTGTCTAAGACCTGACAGGGATTTTGAATGTTTCAACAGATTGCAGATGGCCAAAGAGAACTCATTGAATCCTACAGTGTAAAGAAGAGACACTTTATTGGAAATACAAGCATGGATGCCTGCCTGTCTTTCATTATGGCAAACCACGGGAGAGTAAAGCCCAATGATGTTGTGTATGATCCATTTGTTGGAACAGGTATATAGATATTTTTTTAAATGGTGGGAGGAAGCAGAAGATTGTGTTACTGCTTGCACCACACTTTTACCTGGTGCAGTGGCTTCTGGTGCGCAGCTGATAACCTGAGATGGTGCCAAAGGCAACGTGGTAATTATAAAATGAGTGGTTTGTTAACTTGAAAGAAATTCTGGGGGGAGGGGACCAGCTTCCAAAGTGAACAGTTTATTTTATACGTCTAAAAAGTCTATATTCCCTGTTTTAATTTAAGTAACATGGCTTAAACACTGATTCACGCATGTCACGGAGTGCTTAAGATTCAAAATGACCAAGAACTGCAATTTGGCTAAAGCATTCCCTACAGTACTTTCAGGATGTTACAAGGAGCAGCATTTTACAGCAGGCTGTTTGGAGTGCTGAGAGCACTTCTAGATGTATAACACAACATAGCAGTAGTTAGGTCATAGCATTCAATAGGGATCAGTTTGTGGCGCCTTCACATCCTGCCTTCAGGATAATACTGCAGTGAACTATGTATCCACCCCCAGCTAAACTTAGTTTATCCAGGAGGGGGAGCTTTTATTCCACATATTACTCTGCAAGGCATAGAAGTACTTTTTGCCTTAGGGAAATTCAGCTGGTTTTTAGGAGAAACAGCTGACCTATTATGTCAGATTGTGCCATATAACCATACCAGAGTATATTGTGCTAAGCTACCTATAGTAGTTTCTTCAAAAATGTAACAAAGGATGTGTTTTTGACCCGCATTTTATTATCATAGAATAAAATCATAGAATATCTGAAGTTGGAAGAGACTCAAAAGTATCATCAAAGTCTAGCTCCTGGCCCTGCACAGGGACAGCCCCAAGAATCACACCATGTGCTTGACAGCATGTCCAAACACTTCCTGAGCTCTGGCAGACTTGGTGCTGTGACCACTTCCCTGGGGAGCCTGTTCCACTGCCCAGCTACCCCCTTGGTGAAGAACCTTTTCCTGTTATCCGAACTAAACTTCCCCTGACACAACTTCATGCTGTTTCCTCCAGTCCTGTCACCGCTCACTAGAGGTCAGTTCCTCCCCCTCCACTTCCATAGTAGCTGTAGACTGTGGTGGGGTCTCTTCTCAGTCTTCTCCAGGCTGAACAGACCAAGTGACCTCAGCTGCTCCTCATACGTCTTCCCCTCAAGGCCCTTCAACATCCTTGTTACTCTCCTTGGGACACTCTCTAACAGCTTAATTTCTTTCTTAAATTGTGGTGACCAAAACTGCCACAGCATTCAAGGTGAGGCCGTCCCAGGTCAGAGCAGAGCAGGACAGTCTCCTCCCTTGACCAGCTGGTGATGCTTTGCCTGATGCCCCTCAGGACACGGTTGGCCCTCCTGGCTGCCAGGGCACTGCTGACTCAGATTCAACTTGCTAAACTTTGTTCAAGGTGACCACCTGTGAGATGCATACAATTAAAAATACTTAGGTTAATGGGAGGATGAAGATAGTTCTCTGCAGAAAGCACTGCAAAGAAGTTAGGGAGAGAAGATAACACTACTGGGTCACTAGTAGGATAAATTCTTAGTAGTGTGTATCTTTTCTGTACAATAGAAAACAAACCAGGGATATAATATTTTCAGAAACACAAGGCTTCAGTGAACTCTATGTTTTTATCTTGAATTTTTGTTCATATATTGTCTGTTCTTTTTAATCCACAATAATATCTTACAAAATGTTGTCCTCTTCCTTGTGCTTGTCCTTCCTTTGAAAGGTTCAGGAAATTTCTCTACTAACCTCAGTTGTAGCAGTTTGTTTCTTTATGGTGTCTATGGCTTTGTGTCTTACAAAAATCTGCTAAACCAAAAACAGAAATCTCCGAGAGTGTTCATTTTCTTGTGAGTGACAACTGAAGAAAAGTAAAAAGGAAGGGTAAAGACAGAGTAAGGAAAGTCGTAGAAATGGCAAAGCTATAGAAATTCAAGATAAATGTTAACTCTTGTTTCAGTTCAAATGGTAACAAATACAAGATAAATATACAAAATTCTCCACAAGTTGCTTGGTGATTTGAATTACAGGCTGGATTTTTTGCACTGGATATCTATAATATAAAGGCTAGAGATTAAATGGGCATAGGGGCATTGTAGATACTGGGTGGCACAGCATTTGTCAGTAAAGTGTACTTATGACTAAACAACAGTGGCTTTTGCACCTATTTCTCATGAGTAAGCCCCAGGAATTTCAATTGTTGCTTGAAGACCTTTAGAAGATTTTCAAGATTGTCAGTACAACAGTGCCCTGTCACTGGAGTTTCTGGGAGGTGGTATAGAGATGAGAGAGATACAATGATTTTGAGCTGATGGGTTTTAAAGAACATATGTTCAGGATTTGAGGAGCATTTTGAAGAAACTGCAGTTCAGAGTTTGTTATTGATGCAACTTTACTACCTGGTTTGGTTTCTTCCTGTTTTTTCACACTGAAAAGATAAATAGTGCCAAATTAGGATAGCATTGTAAAAGTGTGCTTTGGAAATAAACTGGGTTTTGCTGCATAAGCTAAATTACAAGTCTTCCGTGTTAGTGTACAAGTGGAAAATTGGCATTTTCCCTTGGAATATGAAGTGCTCTTTTGAGCCGGTCAGCTTTTAGGAGTCTTGATTCTCTTTTTTTACTGTATAGCAGAATTGGAATGGCCAGGATTGTTTTTAACTTCCATAAACTGCTTGGATATTCTTTCCTCAGTGCTGGGCAGAAAGAAGCCTGGAAGCTTCTGGAAGAATAAATTGAATCTACTTAAAATATTCTGTGCTTCTTTCTAGACAGTCTGTTCAGGTTATCTCAGTAATCTTGATGATTGTACCTTTGGAAAATATTTGTCCTTACTTTCTCTTTGCCAGTGATACTGCACAGATGCAAATGACAGGAATTTTTTAGTTTGAAATCCTGGAGGACAGTCCTTATGGCCACACCTTGTCTGTGCTAGAGATATGGGGAAATAGCATATGAGAGAAAAGCATGAAATTCTGTTCCACCGTCGTTCTGCTAATAGTCATCAGGGGACACTGATTCTCTGATTAACTCTGTTAACATCTGTTTCATATAGTAGATCAAAGGGCTGGCCATACTAGAGTATTTAAGTATTCATGCACCTTCTGTGTGAACACAATTGAACTAGTACCAGCTGAGATTTATTAAAAGCTCTAAGTTCGTGTTTTTGTAGGGGTTTTTTTTGCCTATGATTAAAACCATTCTTAGATAGGCAAAGTACTTTCTTCTTACTTTTTTTATAGGACTGGGTGGTATGCCATACTTGGGGTCAGGGCTAGCTAAATTTGTCGTGACCCTCTGGAGGTACTGCCCATCTCTTCTGAGGGATTGCAGCCAAGAAGGGAAGTGGGTGACTCCTCTGGGGTGAGTAACCTTGCTTTTCCCTGATCCACTTCACAAGAAAAAGCAGAGGAATTTAAAAACTTTTCCTTCTCTCTCACGCTCAGTTTTGGTGGAGTTTGTTACTGTATGGCGTAGGAGTTTTCTAGTGCCCTGAGGTGGGTTCTTTAGCCCGTGCAGACATGGCCTGTTAGGGATGTGTTGGTGCTGAGTGGATGGCTCAGGGTAGTGCAGCCACCTGAGATGCTTCTCTCCACATGCCTGGTGAATGGGAGAACTGGTGTCACCTGCACAGCCAGCTTGCATATTGTGCTCTGTGCTTGTCAACTCTTCATCCTGCAGCAATCATCCTTTTTGTTTTAGCAGGACTGTTGACATCACTAAAGTGGGGTTCACAGCCTTGTTCTCAGTCACTGTTCTGTTTTAAACCATTCTGTTAATTACATGCCTCCTAATTAATAACTTGACCACACAGGTATTTGGTAAACTGCAGTCTGTCCGTTGTTTCATTTGGAAGCTGTTAAAGAGATCATGTCATTATTCATTTCTGCGGTCTGTTCAGCTACTGTCCAGTTTCAAGCAGAAATCATACATGCTTTCTCAGTGGTTTTTTTTTAATTAGGAAAGCAGATCACAATAGTAGTGATTTAAAAAAATAAGTTTTATTGCAGAATAAGTCCACTGATAAAACTACTGACAAAATAGGCAGCAAGCTTGCAGAAAAATGCATTTGTATATAGTTTTCACACTGCAAAATGATTACAGAAACTTTTTTTATGTTGCTGTTTACGTTGGACATACTTATATTTGCAAGGCTCTTGACCGTTGTTTCTTGATCAAGGAATGGCCATGCTATACAGCTTTGATTTTAGACACAGTTAAGTAGACTGACTTTGAGAACAGACACAGTAGACCTGCCATTTGTTTGGTGGTGATTTTTCAAGTTGTGTGCCAACAATTTGAAATTCTGTTCCTTGCAACACAGAATCAAAAGTTTTGGTTTGTGTAATGATTAAAAGATTTCATTATCTTGAAATACAGGAAACCACAACCAACCTTCTTAGAACAGTCTTCAGAGATAAGGACTGATAAGAAAGGTATAGCAGAAGAGGGACTTAGTGTTATTATTTCTGATTATAGGTGCATAGTGGTTGTAACTGGTTGGTAGTTTTAATTCTTTTTGTTTGTTTGTTTCTTTTTCTTTTATTCTTGGGTCAAGCTTTGGGTCTAGTGTGCTACTGGTGTAAACTCCTGAAGTTCCTGAGCTAAAAATCCCAACACAAGTAACATTTATGACAAAAGTTCATACTTTTCCTCTTTTATTCCCTGTATAGGTGGCCTTCTAATCTCCTCAGCACACTTTGGAGCATATGTATGTGGTACTGATATAGATTACAACACAATCCATGGATTAGGTATGTCGCATGTTTCTAAACCACTGAAATCTTACTGTCTGGATTTTAAGAATACTGATGGTAATGGATGATACTTAGTGGATTTTAAAGCAACATAAATGCTTTTCGGCTTTATTTGGTCATACTTATTTTTATTCACCAATTAACATGTATCCTAGCTAAGATATTATCTTATTTTTAAGCAGAAAATAATTTTAAAAAGGAATAATCAAAACAAAGTTCCAAATTAGCACATCTGTTTGCTCTCTTAACCTGTGATGTAGGAAGCTTCTCATAACCTAACACAGGAAGTCTAGTTTCATTCTTACTTCTCTGAAAATCTGCAGTGCAAATTTTATCTGGCCTAGTGGACAGGATTGTGACTGATGGATGGACAGAACATTTTACAAACCAATCTTTTTATAAATGTGTTCTGTGACACCCTGTGCAGATGATACAGCAGAACTTTTCTCATGTATATTCTCATTATTCCTTACTACTTGTGAAGTTTACTGCAAGTACTTTTGACAGGTTTTATAGTGATGTAATTTTCCTATAAATTAAATGGTAGAGTATATGAAAGCTTTTCTTATATAATAGTTTTTTGTTGATTGTGCTTTTTTTTTTCCCCACTCCATGCCTGCCCCCTCCCAGGCAAGGCAAGCAGAAAGAACCAGAAATGGAGGGGGCCAGATGAAAACATCAGAGCCAATCTCCGACAGTATGGTCTAGAGAAATACTACCTTGATGCCCTGGTTGCTGATTCTTCAAGGCCAATATGGCGAAAAGGGATGCTGTTTGATGCAATCATCACAGATCGTGAGTTTGTTGCTGCTTTTTTGTTTCCTAATGACGGTGACTAAAACATTCTCACCTACGTCTGTGCCCGTGTGCATTGATTTAATGTCTGGATGAGTGCTCAGATCTGTGGTTTCCATGTTATCAAAGATGATTGTTGGGAGCAGCACTATGGAAATTGGATCTCCATTTGTCATCTCTGCATTCATTCTAACGATAGTTATAAATGTGTAACAAATCTGGCAGTAACACTTTCTTCCATGGAAAGAATATTATGTTCACTGTCAGGAATCAGTATGGCTGAAAATCATCCTTCTAAGAAGTCTCATTCAATAAAAGCATAACTTTGTTGATGAACAGAGACTTCTTACCTTGTTGCTCTTAGGACTCGATCTGCAGTGCACTGAAGTCTGCCATGCAGCTCTGATGGACTTCTGGAGACTTATGTTAAATGCTTTTTGTAATGCTTCCAAAGAGAAATTCTAATGCGTTTCTAATGCACTTAACTACTAAAAGCACTAGCAGTTTGAAAGGGTCCTTCACTCTTTCAGAAACCTATGTACTGATCACCATTTGTCATGTATGAGAGGGAACAGAGCCTAAGGGAATAAATGGAAGACCTTTATACAGCAATTTCTGATCTCTAATGCTCTTATGATGACATATTCATATTAATTAGGAATTGGAAGTGTGACTTTTCTTGGGTTGTTTGCTCATTTTTATTTGGCCTCTTTGGCAATAAGACAGTGTAGAATATTGATATGAATGTAGAACTGATTGTGACATAATTTATGAAGCTTGTGCAGTGGCTATATTGGTCCTTCCATGATGCTCAAACAAGTGTCACAAAACCAGATGTTTTGAACATAAGTATGTTACTAAAAATGTGCCAAAATACATGAGAAAAAGGCATCTCTGGTGCTTATGTGTGAGAATTACCATTTGTGTAATGTACTGGCAAAAAATTCCAGTATATTTAATTTCATTTTGAAAAAGATTAGCTAAGTGGTATGGGGACATGTTTGTGTCTGTCAAACAGGAGGATGTGATTATTTGTCACATGTTGGAAGTGTAAGAATATCTTTTAATGAACAAAGTAGAAAAGCACTGTCCTTTGTAGTGTAGCGAACATCTTAGGCTGCTAGAAGCTCTTACAGCTGAAGGGCTTGCTTTCTTTGAAACAGATTTAAAGTAACCTTTTGAAAAAATAAGCTTTTAATAGATCTTGAGGAAGTGTCTCTTACTGAGTTACTTTGTAAAAGCTTTTTTTTAACTTTGTATAAGCCCCAATTTGTGCGCTGCTGTGTATGCTTGGTATAATTGTGTGTCCTTTGGACAAAGGGTGAGTTTCTCATCTCTGCATTATGCATTTGCTTTGTCTAGCACCATATGGTATCAGAGAAGCCACTCGCAAAACGGGCTCACAAAAGGAAACAGTAAAGTCAGTTGAAAGAAGGTGGGTAAGCTGTCTCATCTGTAGTAGAATATAAATGTCTTAATGGACACCCGGTCACAGTTTGGGAATCTTTTATTACTTCTTGGTTGGCCAGCAGCAGTTAAAAAAGAACGGTAGCAATTACAGTTAAAGAAGAAAAGCACTAGTTTGCAAAACTAGTATGTCACTTCCTGAAATCTTTTCCGTTTTGTTCTCTGTGCTTATCATTTGCATGTGTTCAGATTTTGGATCTTATTTCTCACCTCTGTGAGCCACTGTTACTTTGTGTTTCCTATTTTCAGGAAGTTCTCTTCAGTCCCTGCAGGCTGCAAAATCAGTCTAAAATGGAATTCCTGTATTTTACCTCAACCTCTTCTCTTTTGGATTTCCACTGCTTCTTTCTCTTCAGACATAACACATGGCTTCTCCACTGCCTGGCCTCCCTTGTCCTCTGCCTTTTATTGTAAAATGTTGAGAAAGATGCTGTACAAAATAACTATTACCAACATACCTGTGATTCTTTGAGTTCCACAAGTACTAAAGATGGTAGTCTGTAAAGCCAGTTAGGGGAACTTGGGAAATCATATTCCTCATAGTAGAAGTTGAATTCCTGGATTGTCCCAGGTAGTTTTGTGAATCTCAGATAGTGCTTTTGTGGTTTGAGTTTGGTGTTTTGTTTTGGTTGGATTTGGGGTTTTTTTTAAACTTACCATTATAAAAAATGTAGGTTTTAACCATGCTTCTGTGTTTGTTTACACTTGTACTTTTTTTGTTTAGCACTGAAAATCAAATCTTTGTTTCATCTAATTATCATCTAAGTGACATCTTTTTTGACCTATTGAAGTTTGCGGCAGAATATCTGGTGATGGGAGGAAGATTGGTTTACTGGCTGCCAATATACAAGCCCGAGTATGTATTGCTTTTGTGTTCTATGCAATAATGGGTGCTGCATTTTCACTGTGTTTCTTTTGAGGCTTAGTACAGCTGGAGCTTCCATGGTACCAGCACTTAGGAGTAATGCCCAAACTTTGTACTTTAAAACTTTGTGTGAGGAAAACCAGATTTTAAAATAAGGGTTTTGAACGGAGTTAAGTCGTGACTATTGCCAAACAGAAAATGCCTTTGCATGTCATTGCAAATGTATGTGGGATAAGTTGAGGTGTAAGCTCAGAAAGACTTTTGAGGTGCATATTAATATATATTTCTGCTAGAGTAATTGATAGAGATGTGTGATGAGGTCCTGTGAAAAACATTCCTGGTTCTTTGGAGTTTGACACTACTACTTTAGCTTTTTTCTGAACAATAAAAATCAATTGACCAAGAGATGGCAGTGAGAGGCAGGAAGCAGGTGGGAGCAGTCCTGTTAAGGACGAGAGAGGCCAGCAGAGACTGCAGGATCCTGTCTGCTCAGTAGCCTGGGGTCAGAACTGAGCTTAAAAGGAAAGACAGCTGTTTGCATACCTTACTTCAGCATCTCTTAGATAAGGCTTGAAGGGTTTTTTTGTTTTGTTGGGTGTTTTTAAAAAACTGTTTCACTGTAAAGTGAGGAGTTGATGTAGCTGTTTCAAAGTATCTTCCAGATACAGACATGCTCTGAAGGTAGTTTCTACAATGTCATATGTTTCTATGTACAGTCAAATTATACTGATATATAGTGGCTGTTTTTCCTGGTTTCACCATGTAAATGGCTTGTTACAGTTCTATATATCACATGCTTTGAAAATTTGGAAATCAAAAGGAGCAATTTCTGG
Source organism: Serilophus lunatus (assembly GCA_013399895.1). Taxonomy (NCBI): domain Eukaryota; kingdom Metazoa; phylum Chordata; class Aves; order Passeriformes; family Eurylaimidae; genus Serilophus; species Serilophus lunatus. Next base: position 123,615 of record VXBA01003793.1, read on the forward strand.
TTTGTGCTTCTGTAACAGGACAGTGCACTTAGTAGTTTACATTTTTTTAATAAATGATAGAATTGGTATCTTGGGCTTTTTTCTTGTAAGACAATTCACAAACAAAGCAATGAATGCCATTAACAGTATTATAGCTAATTGTTCAAAATGTCTGTATGTATATGCTTAACCCCAATAGACCATGTATGGTTGAGAATACTACTATACTTTCTCCTAACATGTTGCATTATCAAGTCTCTCTTGGCAACACTTGTCTTCAATTTCATTTGTTGAGATTCTTGTGTATTATCTTAAAGCCAAAACTGGATTGAATTGGATGTCTGTTAAAACCACTGCTTCTATATGCCTTACTTGATAAGGTTCTGAGTTTTACCTGAAAGAATGTAGAAATACATGCATTAATGCTAACAGACAAGGCTTCTTAACAAAGTGATAATGATCTCTCATTGCAAGATAGCATCACGCTCCAAAGTTTACTCTTTCAATTTGACATTGAAATCATTGTTGAGTCTGAATTCTTTCAATTCCTTTGCAGTCAGTTTTTTATACAGTTATATATAAATACATATACATAAACTTTATATATATTATACATAAATTATTATAGATATAAATTTTTAAGATGATGTGGCAGACTGCATACCTTTTTAAGAGAGAGTTGATGCTACTAGATGCATCAAAAACCTCATGTAATAGAAAGAGCAATTGAGAATTCATTTTTTTCTCCTTTGTCAAAAGCATATTCTGACTTCACCTAGCAAAGCAGTGACTTGATTCCACAGGAGAAGTGACTGAAAGGTGGTTTTGTGATCTGGAAGTTTTGGAGCAAAGCAAAGAGGCAGTGTTGTTTGAGGTTTTTTTTTCTTATTGTCAAATCTGTATTTGGTATTGAGTTATTTGTTTAACAGCTTACTATTATCTTAAGAAATGTCACATTTTCCATCATCATCTAGATAGATGCTATTTTGAGTTGTGTTACATTTGACTTCTCTTTCTCCCAGAAAAATACCTTTACTTTGTAAAGTGCATTCAGAAAACTTACCTCTACATGAAAAATGTGAAGCTTCTCTTTTGTACCATATAAGTTCAACTGATAGTGTTCTGCATTTTAATGTCTGACTTCTCTTAACACCCCAAGAATTGGAGAATCATGAGAACAGGCATTTTGTACAGTCATAGTCCTTGACAATACCAAATTACCACTTTCTGTGTTATGTTGTACTGACTATTACACAAAAGCTTATTACAAAAAGCTAAGACTAAATGACTGATCTATATTTCAGTATATCAAAAGGATGTATGATCTCCTATTATCATATTAGCTAGGTCAATACTTCTTGCTGCTCTAGTCCCCTGCAAAGCTCTTAAATCTTTTAATTCCTCTTTCAGCTTTTGATGAAACAGAAGGATTGAAAGCAATCTAGAAAAAGCACTTCCTATAGAAATTAGTATGCTTACAAGATGAGGCATTTAAAACATTGTTACTGCTTGCTCCTGTAGATAGGAATTAATTGTAAGCCAGTGTTGCTACTATCTGATGTTAAATGATAATGGATTTTTTTCTTCCCATTAGAAAAAGTAATTGTAGTAAGATAAATTTGTAACACGAAATTTTGAGGTTCAGGAATGTCACTCTCTAATAGAAGCTGGCTTAATAAGATTTGAAATTGAAGTGTAATGACCTTATTTTAGGGAGCTGGGGTGAAGTCTCTAATTCCTGCAGCTTCATGTATCTTGACTGTAGAATATGTTTTTAAAATCACAGCTCTGATTGGATAAGTTATTACTGTGGTTGGCTGAGATATTTTCTACTTGAAATTATACAGCCAGGCCTGTGTGCTTACATTAACATCATTTAAATATATGTAAAAATGGGTGTCTGTGTCTCTTTACTGTGAGGTTTTAATTTATCCTACATGCTCCATGTCACAAGATGATTGGAATATATGATGTCAAAATTATGGAGCACCAATATCTGAATTTCTTTAATCAGATAACAACTGCGAAACAACTTTCTAGTGTAAACCTTTGTGTAAAGAGTCTGTAAGAATTTTGTTTCAGATGCAAGTCTTTCACTTCAGGAGCTTACAGCACTATGAATGTTTATTTCTTCCAGGTATACAGAAGAGATCATTCCCCGCCACCTGTGCCTGAAACTTATTAGCAACTGTGAGCAGATGCTTTCCAGCCACACATCAAGGCGCCTGATTACCATGGAAAAGGTGAAAGAATTCAAGGTAAGCTTGAATTCTTAATTATAGTGTGTAAAATAGCAGCTATTGCATTCATGACAAGTTTATGCTATTCAACAGCACGCTTGAGTTTTTATGATTAGAGTTAGACCTTTTGTAAAATTGGCTAGTGATGTAAGGGACTGTTTTGATTTTTGTTTTTTACTTTTTCTTCTCAGTTTTTGGTAAACTCTTCATTCCAAGCAAGTCCCTTAATAGTGTGAAAAAGATCTTTGAATTTTTTGCTACTTGAGAATCCCGTCCACAGAGAGGCCTAAGTTTTCATTGATGTCCAAGTGAAATTTGATGCCCAAGTAAATATTAAATGGCTTTATGGGTCTTGCAGTACAGTTAAACCATACTAAATTCTGTTACTTCCTCTTTAGAGTGTTTCGGTTTTGAAATAATATTGAAATTGTGACAAGTACAGTGCACACTGGCTCTTTTTTGTTCTGGGATACACTTAAGTACCTCTCCCAAGGCATTGGGCATCAAGGGAATATTGCATTCAGGTCTCCTTTCCATTCTTGCAATTTCTTTTCTCTTTTACTTAGGCAAATTCCTAATGAAAATGCACACAGTGAGCAAGTGTTTTTAGTACATTCCTTTTTAGTTGGAAGAGCTATTTCAGATGACAGGAGATACAAACTGCTGTGTCTGCATGGTGCTTGTACTAATAACACAGCAGGGTTTCAGTGCTGTGTTCATAATGCTCATGGTGACTGCAGTTCTCAAGCAACACCTGAATTCTTAAAAGCACTGTATGTGGAGTTCAGTGTCGGAGCTGCCAACTTCACCAGTAGAGAACCAGGAGGGTAGATGATGAAAGCTTTTGATATGTGTGTCTCAGTGTGTTCAGGGAGATTTTCTGCAGGGGTTTTATTACTACCAGTGCTGTAGGATAACATGTTCTAATGTAAAAAATATATCCACCCTTCTGCGAGTAGACTTTTGTAATTTGTTACTCTTGTTTTGTGCATCACCTGTTCTTCTTTCATGATTTGACAGGTTCATATCTGGAATTGCTTAGCTCTGAGCACCTGAAACTTGGCAGGCTTGCTGCTTAGATAAAACTGTATGAGTGCTTATATTCAGGACTCCAGATGTCTATTAGGTAATTTAAAGATACCAGGACCCATGTGTGGTTTCTGATGATGCAAAACTTATTTAAAGAACTTATCTGAAGTCCTTAGCTAATGCCTGCTTGGTTTTGGGCCTTGTTTGGTATCTTTAAGACTTTCCCACCCCAGTGTCCCTTACCTGAAACATGTCTTTTCCTTTCTTAATATCACAAGGAACCTTTCAATTGAATACTTCCGACTCACTGGTTATGATCATAAAATTCATTAGCATTCTGGCTGGTTTTCTTAAGTGAAAAAGTGACTTTTTGGGAATACGCCAACATTTATGTCGACTGTTCCTATCTGTTTTACTAAACTGGTTTGTAACGGGTCCTCACAATTGCCTTTTAATTCGGCTTAGTGCAGCACTTGCAAGTGGCTAAGAAGTTTTACAAATCATGTAGTGTCATTGTCCAGTTTCAGTTTCCCCAGCGTCTGCCACCAATAAAGAATTGCAGATTTCACAGCAAATTCTATTTCATTATTAACACTCTAAATTCTTAAAGGAAGGTTAATTTGGTCATTTACTGAAATTGATGGTGCAATTTGATAATAACTGTTTATAATATAAAGGAGACCAAAGTGAATGCAAGAAGTGACTACGTGTAGATGAAATATTGATCTATCATAAATAGTCATAGGCACGAAGATGATATATGTTCATTTAAAAACTTCACAAAAGGTGGAGTATAACTCACTGTCTTGTAAGTGTCCAGCCTGTTCTTTTTAAGTTTAGAATGAAATCCTGCCAACTGGAAAGGATTTCTTACTGAACTCAGTGTTGATATGAATAGGCTTTTTCAGTGTATGCACAATATGAGCAGAGGAGTTGTTAAGTTACCATTTCAGACAACTTTTGCCATTGTTCCTCCCAGCATAGCACTAACCCTGACATGCACACTTCCCTCCCATCTCCCCCACAGCATATCTGTCATGTCCCCCCAGAAAAACAAGGTGGATGGGCAGAGGAGAACTGCAGCCTCAGCCCAGAGCCCTGGGTTTCTCTTTCCCTGCAGTGCATCCCACTTTTTCAATGCCAAAAGTTATGCTTAGAAATTAAGTAGTAAGAGAAACAGAGAACCTGACGGAGTGGCAAACTCACAGCTTATGATTGCCCATGAAAGGCCTCTGAAGCATTCGACACACACAAACCCACCCAGCTGATCAGGTCCCAGCACGTCCATGTCACGTGGTCACTCCAGAGTTGTTACTGGTGTAGAATTTTTCCTACTGAATTTAGCAGTGTCCATTCCTGGATATGACCTTGTCATCCCTGATTTGGTAACTGCTCCATTTTGTTTATAGCTGTATAACATTAGTACAAGTGGTTTCTGTAGCTACTGTCCAGTACCAGACGTAGAGTGGTAGGAAGAGGTGATAAGGCTAGGAAGAATTTTTTTTTTTTTTAAACAAAAACTAAATGTGAGTAATTACCCTGGAGCTGAACTGAGACATGCTAGATTCATAAAAGTCTTTCGAGTATCACTGAATATTTGCCAAGTTTAAATAAAACCAAAACTTTCTTGTTATCATTGTGTCTTTCTCTCTTCCACCTCTATCATTATTTATTGGAGAGCTGTAACAGCTATTTTAGTATTGTCTTGAGAACAATTAATTAAGTGTTGAGTTGAAAACTCAAAGTAGCTAAAAGCAATTTGTTAACTTGCACTTTTTGACAGGAGCTGTGTTGGTTTTCACTTGTCACAGAACTCATCGTAAAACATTTCAGAGCAACATTTATGTGATAACTGTTGCTTGCAACTAGTCTGCTGTTTTGAGAACTTAAATTATTCAAAATGAGAACCAAGGGTGATGATAAAGAATGACCAGGGATTAACAAATATCTTTTGTTCTGACTTTTACAAATAAAAGAAAAAGTCTTTTGTGTTCTTGGTAGTTCTGGCAGACTGGGGAAAGAGCTGACTTAGTGCCAAGTAGGCTGAATAGTCTTGGAAATTATTTCTTGGGAAGTATCACTGTTTTATGTTAAATAACCAACTACAAACTTTACACCTTGAAAACTACGTACAGTTGTTTCACAGGAAATGAGTGAAAAAAGTTACTCATCCCTAGATGCACCTGTACTCCTTACTTCTCTTCCAGCTTGTCAAGAAGAGGAAAGAGACTGTTCCTTAAAACATTGTGGTTCAACTCCATTTCCTGCATTTAAACTTGTTTGGTTTGGTTTTTTTTTAACAAAAGGAAAAAAAAAAAGGTAAAAACCCTCCGTATCAACTGGACAATTAATGCACTTGACACTGCCACTGGCACCCCCCATAAGAGATCTTCTGCAAAATGTTCCTCTCATGTCCTTAGTTTGTATATTCTACCAATTTATGCTACTCAAAGACAGAGTGTAACTGAGGATGTTTGACTGATTTCCTTAGTGAAACAACCTGCTGCCTGATGCCCAGGCAAATTCTAGTGCAAATTGTCACAACAAATTGTTTAATGAAGATTTTTGACAAATTATTTTCTCTGTACAGTTAAATGCTGCATATCCGTGGTGTTCAGATTGTACCCATTCAGCTCCTTGATACAAAATACTGTAATTTAGAATTTGTTTGGAAATTATTAGTCTCTGAAATCCAAAAATTCCTTTTACTTTGATCGGTTCTCCTCTTGCCCGTGAAACTGTTTTGAATAGTAAATGTTAACAGTGAGTGGTACTTCCAGGTAGTTCAGGATTTCCTATTTTCTTTTCCCTCTTTTAAAGCGCAATTCCCAATCTGTTGATTTTTTTGTTGTTGTTGTTTGTTTGGGAGTTTTGGGGATTTTTTAAACAATCGCCATTTTCATGTAGAGAAGAGAGGTAGAGAATGGAACATCTTAAACTGGAATCGTGATATGGGCCAGGAGCTTCCTGTTTAAAGTCTCCCAAGAAAACCATGTTTGGCTGCAGATTTCCTCTTATTTAGTGAGCAGTGTTTTGCAGAGCTTTAGATGAGGCCTAGATTTTCAGGGTAGATTCTGCTGTGGCGTGATGCACCAAGCCCGTTTCTGTTTGATGAATGCAGATGCTTCTATTACACCTGTGTTTTACTTGAAGTTTGTTCTCTTACACACTATATCCTTTCTTTGCCCTAACCAGCTTGGGGGTAGAGGAGAGGGAAGTTTCTTTCCTCTTTCCTCCCTTCCCCCTGAATTAGCATTTTGTCACTTACAGAATCAAGATGAATGGTGTACGCCTGTGTGACCTCTTGGAGGTTGTGGGGATTAATTTTGATGTTAAAATGTTATTAATCCATATAGTTCAGGGTCAAATATCCCATCCATTTCTCAAAATAAGCGAATTATGTCAAATTGTTGTTAAAACACATACCAGCAATATAAAAATACCTGTTCAGGTCAGAGAAGGATTTCTGACCTGCAAATTCAGGAGAAGAATAAGCGCTCTTTCCCTCAGAGTGGCTTGGAGAAGTGGGTACGGCTGTCTATGAGAAGAGTGTGTCTTAAATCCTCCTTGTTTCCTGTCTGCCCGTGATAATTTTGTAATTTTTTTTTTTTCACGAGCATGTTAAGAGCCTGTTTTGTCAGCCTGAGAATAGCCTTGGAGATGGAAGTCTCACAGGTGACCAAAAGAAAATAGGTAGTACTGTGTCTGCAGTGGGTTTCCTAAAGTAATTTTCTTCTGCTAAAGACTTCCAACAGTGAAGTGTTTAAACAGAGCTACTATTAGTGTACATGCTTTACCTGTTAGATATCTACATGTCTGTAAATACTTAGCAATTTAAGCTGGTGTTTCATTACTGGTATCTGCTGGGCTAGCAGGTGAGAGCTACTTCCTGGGAATATCTGGTTGTGTCCAGAAGAGGGCCCTTGTACATACGTACAAACATCTTCTTTGTTAAAAAACATGTTATTTCACTCCTTTTAGAATGCGTGTTAGGATATCCAAAGCTATGTGAGGTGTTGATCTTGCTAGGTGAAAACCTGGAAAGGCTACAAAATAGCTGAAGGGAGAGATTGTACACTAGGATTCAGTTCATCCTTGCATTCTAATGCCTTCATAGTATGAAAATATTGACTAAAATCTACTTCCATGTTCCTACTACTTATGCTAAGGCATTTCACAGTAAATTATTTTCAAATTTGAACAGATAACTGAACTGTAAACTTAAGTAATGGTTGCTTAAAAAAAAGTATCAGTGCGTATGCATTGAGAAGAAACACTGTGGAATAGACGTGTAGTTCTCTTGTATGATTGCTTTTATTTTCTCTTTGTGTAGGTCAGTTGTTCTGTGTGAGGCTGCTTGTCACTGTTCCATCTTGCTATTCAGCATAATAAATTGGCATCAGCCGTAAGCATAAAACTGTTTTTAGAAGTCCCATCAGTTTTCTTTAGCGCTCAGATTAAAGTTTGATGTATTGTTTGTCTTATAGCATTGCTAATGTTAGTTGACAAGTATCTTAATTGTATAAAGCCACATTACACAGTGAACTAAACCTTTGTATATACAGTGTGCCAATTTTCTAAACTATGTTCTTGGCTGGTGTCAAATCAGTATTTTGTGTAGGGATTTACTGTGTCAGCTTTAACTTTCAGAAGTATATGAATGTGGCTCAAAAAAAAAATTCTCTGATTGTGCTTAATAACTGTAGGAACTCATTTTAGTCATCTGTGTTCCTCTTCTGTTTGTACCTGCCTTTGACAGACCTCTGAGTGATGGAATTCTCCGGATAGCATTTTTTTCTAGAAAATGTATATTTTCCTTTATAAAAAGTCTGTGTGGTGTAGTACCTGTGCTCATTGATTCACCTAAGGGTGGGATTCTGGTGATACCAGCTGAGATATTTTCAGTGATGCAGCACTGTTAGAACTGACAATTTGCATCATTTTGTTGTACAGAGTAGAATACTGGAAATTTGAATGAGTACATTAACAAAAACAAACAAAATCCAAAATGACCAACAAAATCCAAAATGACCAACAAAACTCCCCTTGTCTGCTTACAGCTTGTGTTTGATCAATGGCAAATGAGAATTCATTGCATATGGAATTTAATTTTTGTTAAATGTTAATACTTTAACAAGAACATATACATTCTACTTCAGTCTTAATGGAAACCCTAGCATTCTATTTTTTAAATTCTTTGATCAGTCCATGACTTAATTGTGTGCCCTTGAGTTGTAAAAAAATCTAACTACTTTATCCTTACTTGTAATAGTTTGAAATAGTCTGGAAGCAAACCAGTGGCAATGCCTGAACATGCTATCCCTAAAGTCTAATGCTTGCATTTTGATACCATGCAGGATCAAGATGAGAATTCTTATTTGTTGGATGGTCAGTATTTGCCGTACAGGGGACACAATTCTTTCCGTGAGAAGTATTTCAGTGGTGTGACAAAGAGGATTGCCAAGGAAGAAAAGGACAATCAGAAGTAAAATGTAATATAAACAGATTAAAAAATGAGAAAAGAATGAAGATCGTGTTTCTTCGTCAGGACATCTGGATACGAACTTTCATTTGGATGCTTCAGAAAAATAAATACTGCTTTTAATTTTAAAACAAGATGAAACCCACAACACAGGTTAAGAGCAGTTCTTTTTAATTAGCTTTGTTTATAGCAGATTTTATTGTACAAGCTTTTTGAGTCTTATTTAATTTATAGTTCTACTTTCAAGTACTAATGATGATTGACTAAAACCGTTGTTATTGTTCTTTCACCAATAACATTTACAAAAAAGTAGTAGTATTATTTGGCTTCGTAAACTGTGAACATCTGGCTGTTTCAGAAACACGTGGTGGTGATCAAGGACTGCTTATTAAGAAGATAATTGTAATTTGTTTTGCTTTTTTGTAAATGGTATACAATAAAACAAGGTTGTCGTGAGGTTTTTTTAATTGTTGCATGTAGTAATTGCTTATATGAATTCCACTTGCTCTGGCTAAGGTCAGAAGTGTTTAAAACAAACAAACAAGGGAACAACTGGGCGCGTGCACGCTTCACAAAAAAAAAAAAAAAAA
>VXBA01003793.1:132972-251396 GCA_013399895.1 Serilophus lunatus
AAAAGAAAAAAGAAAAAGAAAGCCTCTCTGCCCTGACAGACTCTGGAGAGCCTATTAAATCCTGTGAAGCTTGTCCACATCTGAAGCTCATCTGTACCTTGGATTTGCTTTTGCATTCCTAAACCTTGACTCTTGGTCAAGCCAACTGTCTGCAATTTTTGGTTCAGAAATTGATAGTTAAACCAGTAACAACAACAGCATAAAATCAGTAATGGTTCCCTAAAGGTATTAAGCCTAATCAAATCTTTGAAATTGAAACTGTATTTGTAAAGGGGCAGGCTTTGCTGAATCCACACCATGTCCATCATGAAAATACCTCATTTGAAAACCACTAAGCCCATTAATTAAAATGTTAATGGTTCTTTTCATTTTGGTGGTCAAATATAGTCACATACTCTTCAGTAGGGCATCAGTGAATGCCTCTCCTTGCTCCAGCCAGAGGAACCCTGCTTCTCAACTTGCTGCTGACTGTGATCATGTTAGAATCTTTGTAGGTCATAATTTTTATGTGCCTCTCAAAGGAAGGCACGAGTCATTGTGTATATCTGGTCGAGTTCATTAACTCAATTTGCTCTTCTGTGTATTGTGGTCCTCAGCTGCAGCAGGACAGCTTGCAAACTCAATGACAACTTTGGCCTTCTAGGTCTCATCTGGGGTATGTTAAAAAGTTCTCAAGTAGTGATTTATTTTCTGTGTTTCCATTATAAATCACTTCGTTTTGAGACTTTTAATGTCAGCCATATAGTAGTTGTTCTGGATTAAACTTGAAGCAAGATAAAAGCTCAGAAAATTTTTGAGAAGCAGAATTTGAATTGATCACTTCCAAATATTACACCAAAAAATTACTGCTTCTGAAAATTGGTCTTCCTTTCAGCATTACAATTCGGCGTTCAGCTTTTATTACTGCACAAATTAAAATTACTTTCAGTTCTTCATGGACAAGGAATTTTTCTAGATGGATTTATTACGTATTTTTATAACTTCAGTTTTGTGAAAGTTACCTTACAGAGACATGATCTGTGTGGTTATACAAGAGGTAAGGTAGTGGCAAATCTGACTCTGTCTATTCAACAAAAATGATTTAGTTTATTTCTCCTCTTCCTGGTCCAACTTTTAGTCCCTCCAGCAGTGGTGGTGTGGCCTCTGTTTAGCAGTTTATACATAAAGGCTCTATCATTACTGAATACCATTTTGAACAGAAACTGCAAGTGTATTATGGGTACTTGCTAGTCAAAAATCATTTAGAATTGAAATCAGATGTTCAAGCTTTGCTGATCCCCAACTTTAAAGCCATGATTTGGAAATATTCCTTGTCTTTAAATTTCTCCTTGCTTGATACAACACGCTCCAGCCTGTTGTACGGGCAGACTTGCAAAGTGCAGGCATTTACAGCTGTAGAGCTGTGACACAGACCTTGCGCTTGCTCTAGTGAAGAAGCACTGATGGGTGGGTGGGTGAGTGGATAAGTTACCCTTTGGGCAGGATTTGGCCGTCGATGGCCGCGGTTTCTGGCACTTCTTTCAATCTGGTTCCATTCATTCTCTTTCCATGAGGTTCCAGTTTCCTGTCCCTGGCGGGGAGCTTCAGTTCACAAGCCCGCGCTGAACTCATGCCTTTGTCATTCTCTCCTTTGGGGTGGTTTGTGCCATTTTCCAGCTTTTAAAAATAAATGTTATTTTTGGAGTGCTTTGTTGTGCTGTGGCGAATTGGATGGAGGGAGGAGCTAAAAACAGCTGCAAGGTCATATGGGCAGAGGCTGTCTCTTGCTGTAGGGAGCGATCGCTTGCGGCAACAAAGCAAGAGACCCTGTCTTTGCACAGGATCCCTTTAACTAGTGGTGGTGTTCCTGGCTGCAAGCCTCCCACATATCTATGGGAAGAGGAAGCGGAAAAGTAGCAGAAATAGATTTTCACTGCATTCATTGTTTGCCTTACCTATTTCTAATACTTTTTAATTATTGGCCAATTTGACCAAGTTTAGCAGAAGGTCAAGGTTTGATGATGTCTTACAGATAACAGGAACCTACACATATTGTTGAAAAAGGCAGAGGTGTTGAAGAAAAAGACCTGGTTAATCTGTTCCAAGGAAAATGCTGTAATATGAATTAGCTCTCATTAAACATCAGAGAATCCACATGGAAACAAGATCTGGAGACAAAAGCTCTAACCAATGTTTTTCGTTCCTGTAGTGACAACTAGTGCTGACCCTGGTGCTTCTTGATCTTCTCTTCAAAACAGAAACTAGTAAAAGCATACAAAGAGCTATTCTAGTATCTAGTAGGAACATAAAGGTCTCAGCTGAACTCTCCATTTCTACTAAAAACTGAGACAAACTCACAGAAACTCAGACTTGGTTTTTCCTTATCACTCTGATGAGAGGAGTCGAGAAGATGTGTCAGCTTGATGAACTCAAGTGCTCTTCTTGTAAAGCACCCTAAGAAACTGGTGTCTGTCAATGGGATGACATCTAACTGTTCGTCTCTTCCAGTAAAAAAGCAATGCCCCCTCACTGGATATAGGCTCTTCAACAGCAACTTTTGAAGGTTGGTTTTGGTGGACCCTTTATTCCTCTTTGCCTGTTCAGTGGGGCTGGAAGGCTGTAGAGGAAGTCCATAACTGTTCAGTGTCTCTCCTTTTTCCATTAGAGTAGCACTGTAGCTTGGAGTCACGACTTGTAAGAAGACATAGGTATCCATGCACACCACAGTTGGCAAAAGGCAGTCAAATTTTTGTGAGTTCTCAGTCAAGGCTCACCTATCCAAAATGACTGAAAATGCTGCTAAGAAGGTAAAGTTCTCTCAGGCCATTTTTATAGTGGTTAAATGTAGAAATGTTATGGAGAGGCAACACCTTAAAAAGCAGTGATAGAAGGAAAGCAAACATTCAGAATTATTAAGATTTCTTCTTAATGGTTATTTCCACTGTCCCCAGGACATATCCACAGCATCAAGGCCACCAGCTAGAGGAAGGGGTTCACAAAGATGGTGACACTGGCACTGTCTTTTGATCACAAGTTTTACAGAGACAAAAAATGTCCACTTAGAGCAGGCAAGACTGAAGTGGGTGATACACTGGTTACAGGTTTCCCTGTCCTGTTGGACAACAAGCAGCTCTGGAGTTAGCTGATGCTGCTGGCTCAGCAACCATCACCACGATCTTCCTCTTTGCTGACTCTCCACCACTTTATAGAAGTAGAGAAGAAAAATTTAATGTGTCCTTTGCTGTTTAGCCTGGTTTGCAGTTCAAACTGAAGTCCAGAGTTGAACAAGGCTGTATTTTCAGTTGGAGATTTCTCTGCTCCTAAAAAATAGAGTTGTGAGTACACAGGAAGACACCAGTATCCATCTCTGCCTTTCTTTTCTGTTTGCTCTTTGGAAAAAAAAAATTCTTTAACCTTATTCTCTCATATGATTGATTTTGGCACTCAACACAGGAAAGTATATCTTACCTACCTCCATGCTATATTTTTTAATATATTTCTCTAATGTTCTCTTACTGGTTTATTGGATTGTAAAAATCTGTTTATGTATGTATCCTCGTAACTTTTCTTCCTAGTTTTCTATCATGATTGCTGTTATTTTGTACACTGTATTTTGTACTGCCTTTTATCAGCCACAGCTTTCCCGAGCCTGTGGGTGCGGAGGACACCACTCAAACAAGACGTCAGCTCTCTGTTAGCTAAAACACCTCATCAGATCTGGGGTCCCATAGAGTGGACATTCTGTCTGCCTACACCAAGGGTGTTGGACCTCAAGACAGTTAAGATGTCAAGTTGAGATGTTCTATAGCTCTGGTGGGTTGCATAAAGTGAACTGGGCAGTTAAAAGGTGAAATCTATTGATAGGATAGAGGTCTTCATGTACCTGCTGCCACAGTTACGATATTAGCTAACTGTACTCTCAGAGAGGTGCCCAGGAGAGGCTGCTGACAACCCACAGCAGACCAAGGCACGGGAGACTGACCATGCATATCAGGTTTGACCAGGAGTTCTTTGAGTACCACTGGGTAGGAGCAGAATATTTCGCTTCATTTAAAATTCCCCAAAGTTAATTTTATAAAAATTCAGGTTTTGGGTGCTGGAAGGAGATGTTAGAAAGATTGTCAATGATCATCTGATATTCTAATCCAAATTTTGTTCTCTTTATATAAAAATCATGAAAAAAGATGTAAAAACAGCATAGTATTATCACTGTTGTAATTCTCCAAAACAAAATTTTAATAAATTTTTTATTTCCCATTAAAATGCCCCTTGAAGTATTAAATTTTAATCTAAAGCATTTTCTTCCTGGATTCATTCTAATAAATTTTTCACTAATAAAGTGCAAAATAACAGGTCATGCTGCTGTATGTGATGGATGTAGTTAATTCTAATCAAATATATAACTCCTAACTAAACAATTTCTTCTCCATAAGGAGATAGCATTGGTAAAATAGTCATAGGTAACCACAATACTTCCTTCTTTGAAGTTTGTCCCAAAAGATGGGATGTTTCTGACTGATGATGAGAAACAGATGTTCTCTGCTACGACTGGACAGTCCAGAGTGCCTTGGCTTTATCTTGAGATTGATATGAAAGATTTCCACTGAACACTGAGAATTATGCTGACTGTATTTTGGAGGCAAGAGTCACCCTTGTTCTATATATTTTTCTATTGATGCAGCACTAGGAGAAATGCAAGTGGGTAATTTCAGTACAGGATAAATCTAGTTATGGAAGTTCTAAGCAACTAATAGGGGAGGTTCTTAAAATACTGTGATTTTTGGCTAGGGATGAAACAGCTCTGTGGAGAAAATCCTGTGAGTAGTTGGATCTATTGATTTGGAAGGATAGCTCCTTACACACAGGCAGTCTTCACTGACCTGTGGTCCTCTGCGTGAAAGTGTGTGGTGTGTGGAATGATGCCTCTGTGGTCGCAGTACATGGCTTTATAAATTGTTCTGCTCTACAGATTTGTTTTGAGGCTGTTTACTTAAAGTTGTGAGATTCTAAGATCAGGGGTGCTAGGTAGGTGCAGTGAGTTTACTGCAATAACTGTTGTGGCAGAGACTAGGATAACCAGAATCATGAGCAGCACTGTAGGACATAGGTTCCTATCCTGGAGAGAACCTTGTGTCTCATTAATAAACAGGCCCATAGCAATTTAGGAGGGTTTGGGGAAGTTCCTGCTCTCTCTTCAAAATGCCTATGTGACAGAGAGTACTTGTATGCCTTTGCTCAAACCTCATTCTTTAACACACCCTGGAAGAAAGGTAATGAAATTACATGAGGAAAGGGGCCAGTTTGCTTAATCAGTAAATATCTGTAAAAGTTGGCATTTGCAAAAATATCGTGTTCTATTCTGCATGCTTGCAACAGGAGCTGTCCCAGCAGTGCATGTGCACCTCTGGGTGATTCTTCCATAGTGGTTACTGGAAAGCAGCTTCTTCAGTAGCACAGTGCCTCTTCTTGATCCTGTTAATTCCCAAGTTGCTGGTAAAGGGCAGTGTGAATATGCTGGTGTATCCAGGGTGAATACACACAAGCACCACCTGTGCTTGTTCTCCCCTGTTCTGGTGTTCCCCGGAGTGACCTGACAAGCTGCAGGCTGAACTTGTTAAGCTACTGCTGTTTGCTACAGGCAGTGACCTGCCAAAAAAAATGCACAGGCCCCATGTCACTGCAGCCAGGGGAGTGAGCCCTTCCCTCTCACCCCCAGCTGCCTTGCCTCTATATGAAGCAAAGAAATTATATTAATCCTAGAATAGCATTTTTAGTCCTTTGTAATGATGTCAAAGAAGGCAAAGACATGGATTATTTCTTAATTAAATATAGATTTCGGTTTTTGTTTTTTCTCTAAAAGCAAACCAAAACAAGTTTGTGGCAAGAGCTGTTATATCCCACCCCCCTTCCTTTTTTTAAGTTTTATTTTTATACGCCTGGCAGAATTAATGATGAAAATCTTTCCAGCTGTGACTTTGCCAGAATCTCTTTCTGAAGCTCCTACTAATTTGGATTTAAACTGGATGGATGAAAGCCTTAAACAGCAAATTCTGGCAGTAGATTTGCTGAGGCCCCACAGCATATGCTTCTTCAACTGTTCTTATCTTCTGAAGCAAAAAAAAAAAAAAANGTAATTACACAGTTGTTAGCTTTCTCCCTGCCTTTCCTCTCCCTGGGCTGGGTCCACCCAGGGTCCCACCACCCCAGTAGCCTGCTGGGACTCCCTTTTGCAGGACGAGGTTTTGATTGCAGAGTGGCAGGTCTCTTAAGCACTATTGCATACTGGCTACTCTAAATGTTTAGAGCCAGCATGGATTTTAGAGAGAGGTGCCACCCTGGGATGTAACAGTTTAGAATGTCAACGGTGGGTGTGCAAGCCTGTCATAGCAGGGATGTGAATCCACCAAGCTTCCTGAGTCCCGGCTGCTGGATGTTCACCTCACTTGCCTGATTCTAACTGCGTTGGCGCCGTGTTGTCTTACTGTCCAGGCTTCCTGGAGCCAGCAGCTGCAAGCTCTCCTACTGCCACAAACAATTAAATTAATTTCTTTAAATTGGACAAATCGATCTCTGGCAAGTGGCCCATGTTCCTGCTCCTCCTCCCTCTCGCCTGGAGAGTCTTCTGGAAACTTGTGAGCTTACTAAGCCCTTGCTCATTGTGTTCCTCTCTTCATGACCACGCTGAGGCCGAGAAAAGGCAGCGCTCCAAACACAGGCATTGCCTTGGGACTGTCTGCAGGTGTAAGGCTGTAGTTCACAAAGGCATCTGAAAGCTACTTGTGAGCCTGTTAGCTTAGATGCCAGAAGGGATGTCAGGAGCTGCAGATGCTCTAAGTGCCTTGCTGACCTGGCTGGAGCACCTCCCGTATGAAGAAGGAACATGAATACTACCAGTTACATTTATGGCATAGTCTATTAAACTTGAACAACAGCAACTTTCCTCACTTGCAGTTTCTGGCAAATCTGAATGTGAAAGAGGTGGCCACTGCTGAAGCATTGGGAGTGGATGATGTAGGCACAGCAGTGTCTCCTGTCTCCTTCTGGCATGGAAAGACATGCAGCCCCTCTTTTGTGGGAGACTTACCTCTTTCACTCACTTCCAGTGGGCTGAAGGCTTTGTTTTTGTAGGATGTACTCCTTGCTTCCATTAGCTGCTGTTTTGCCCTGTGGCTGTTCAGCAAATATGAGTAGATGCTTGAGAGGCTGCCTCAACTTGCGTCCAGCTACTTTGAAGGAACAGGGGAAATGCACAGTGACCACCAAGCTTTTCTCAGGATGCCGTGAGGTAGAGATGAATGTAGTCTCAAGGCAGCACCTGATATTTCATGTCAATGCTATATCTCAAGCAGTTATATTAGTTTCCGTCTAGTTCTTTAGTGGAGAGGACGGAGTTCAGTGTTTGCCAGTCTGCTTTTCTAGAGCTCTTGGATGTTCACACTTCAGACTTGCTCATTTACAAGTTATTCCAGTTGGTAATGTCTGATTTTTACTGAACTTCTTTGTTTACAGTGAGACCAGTTAATTCACCTTTGTTTCATATATGCATATCAGCTCCTGCTTCTATCATGCTGATATAGTCGTTTGACCCTGGCTGGATGCCAGGTGCCCACTAAAGCTGCTCTCTCACTTCCCCCTGCAAATGGGCAGAGGAGAGAAAATATAACAAAGCATTTCATGTGTTGAGATAGGGACCATAGAAGATCCTTTACTGATCACCATCACAGGCAAAACAGTCTCTAAGTAGAGATGTTAACTGAATTTATTACTAACAGAATCAGAGCTTGAGAATGAGAACTAAAATAAATCTTAAGGACACCTTCCCCCTAGCCCCTCCTTCCAAGTTCTACCTCTTCTCTCACAGCGGTGCAGGGAGACGGGGAATGAGAGTTCAGTCACTTGTTGTTTCTGCTGCTGCTCAGAGAGAGGAGTCCTTTCCCTGCTTCCCATGGGATCCCTCCCACAGGAGACAGTCCTTCTCAAACTGCTCTAGTGTGAGTTCCCCCCCTTGGGCAACAGTTCTTCAGACACTGCTGCCACATGGATCACTTTTCCATGGGGTGCAGTCCCTCAGGTACAGCCTGCTCCAGCGTGGGTCCCCCACAGGCCACAGGTTCTACCAGGAAAACCTGCTCCAATGTGGGCTCCTCTCCCCATGGGTCAGCAGGTCCCTCCCAGGACCCTAATCCAAAATGGACCTCCCACGGGGTCACAGCCTCCTTTGGGCATCCACCTGCTCTGATATGGGCTCCTCCACAGGCTGCAGGTGGATCTCTGCACTCCTGTGGTCCTCGGTGGGCTGCAGGATTGCAGCTGCTTCACCATGGTCTTCATCATGGGCTACAGGGGAACCTCAGCTCCGGTGTCTGGAGCACCTCCTGCCCCTCCTTCTGCACTGACCTTGGTGTCTGCGTTGTTGTTGTATTGGGTCTGTCTGAAATGGAGTCCATTTTCCCATAGCAGCCCTCAGAGTGCTGTGATTTTTACTGGTAGCTAAGAAGGATGTTGGTAACACACCAGTGTTTTGACTAATGCTGAGCACAGCATTGGGACTGTAATAATTCAATAAACACAAAAGAGAGCAAACACCTGAATACCAAAACCTGTCTTGCTGTCTTTTGGCAATCACAGAATTTATTTCCTTTTGTCCATCTTATCAGGTTTCTGGCTTATGATTTCTGTGAGCTGCTGCCTACTTCTTTTTTCATGGGTTATCTAAATACTTTTGCAGCTAATTTTATTTCCCCTTTCACTAGATTGTTACTCTATGTGTATGATGCTGTGGGGAGCTGATGGGTGAGATATGAATCCTGCTTGGGAGTACTGGATTACATTTCATGAAAGATTCTGCAGATGAGTTATTGTTCTGCAACAAGTCCTCAGCCTGCGGTTTCACAAGCGTGGAAGCTAATGTGACATTACAGTGCTGCTGAAAGGAGACAGGGTTTGTGCCTTTTCCCTATTGCCTGGTCCTGGCTTTTCTCAACCTCTGCTCAGCAGAGTTGCCCACTCTTACCCTGACTCTTGATTCTTTTTGGAGCGTTTCTTGTGCCAGTTCAACATACTAAGCCAGCAGAAAACTTTATTTTGCTGAAAAAATTACCCCAAGAGAGTGAATTTCTTTCCTCAGAGGTGAGCTGTTGGATCAGCTCGCAGTGGTCATGAAACTGTGGTCTCTGTCATATCACTCCTAGACCTCAGGATGATTGTGGAGGCTGAGCTTGAATTGCTGAATTGCCCAAGAACCTTCTGGCAGAAGGAAAGCAGCTGATGGTTTTTTGTGTTACAGTGGGCTTTGTTAAATGTAAAATTGTGGAAGGTTGAAGAAGAAAAGTCATTAAGCTACCTTTCTGAACATAGATTGACCATGCCTTTGAGATAAACTAAAGAGAGAAGGATTGCTTTGGGGGTTATTTATTCACTTGAGACTTAAAGCTTTATTATAGTTTTCCATTAACTGAAGAGCTGTGTTGTGGCTGCTGAAAATTTTCTTTCCTTCTTGTGATCCAGAGACAGGGTGGCCAAAGTTAACCCAGAGGAACCATGAGGATCAGTAGTGGAGCCACAATTGGGCTTATGATCAGTGGGGTTTAGCGCCTCAGAGGGACATAAAGAGATTTGCAGCCCTGCAGCACTTACAGCCTTTCTTCAAATTCTTGGGGGTTTTAAGGTGCAGAGAAGTACAACTACAGTGTGTATCACAGCAGCAAAAATTTCCTTTTTTATGCATGTGATTGTATTTATGTATTCAGTGGTCTCTTTTTTAATATCTCCCAATTACTACTTCTGCTTTCCTTTTCAAAAATTCTCTTTCCAAGGTGATTTGGCTCATAATAGTTTACAACCCTGTGAAACTGGCCCTATTGAAACACAATATGTTTCTAATTTGTGTTTGCATCTCAGTGGCTACTGATTTTTACTGAGAAATCAGTCCTTTCCTGGGATTCCTTTCAGTTGGGCGCTGCAACATATTGACCCAGACATTTCAGAGAGTATGCCTGGGTAGCTGGGGTGAGGATGTGCTGGGGTGTTGTCTTTTTCCCTCTGTGGTTTGGTAAGGCCTTGTCTGTGTGGGTAAGGTCTGAGCAGAGGACATAAGTGAGACTCAAAGTGTGAGCTCAATGACTAGTTAATCCCACCCTGAATAATATGGGGAAGCAGCAGTGTAGCAGGTTAAGTCACTTACACAGAATACAGCAGCACACATAGTTTTGTGAGGTGTTTGGAATGAGATACCATGTGGGGATATTTTTACTCTATATGCTGAGATGATGAACTGGTACAAGAGGGACAGAGCAGAGCTGTGACTGCAGTAGGTAACTCAGATTTTATATCCTACCTGAAGCGGCAAGGTGGTTTCTATGTGTGAAATGCAAGTACCCATTCATCTGTGAGTCTAGAAACATCTTCTTGAATGGAACATCTGCCTTCAGGAAGGAAGGGTGAAGTCTCCTTTTATACCATGCTGTGGACATACTTTCTACAAATTATATGGGAACCCAGGATTCCTTACAAATTCCCAAACATAGAGCTTACATAGTTACTTTTTATATACGCCATCAGCTCTGGTGCCCTCAGGATATGAAAGATACTGATCTGCTCAAGCAAGTCTAGAGAAGGCCTTGAAGATAATCAGAGGGATGGAGCACCTCTCCTATGCTAATGGGCTGAGAGAGTTGGAGTTCAGCCTGGAGAAGAGAAGGCTCCAGAGAGACCTTACAGCAGCCTTACAGAACCTAAAGGGGGCCTACAGTAAAGATGAAGAGGGAGTCTCTATCGAGGAGGGTAGTGATAGGACAAGAGGTAACAGTTTTAAACTGAAAGTGAGTAGGTTTAGGTTAGATATTAGGAAGAAATTCTTCCCTGTGAAGTTGACGAGGCACTGGCACAGGTTGCCCAGAGAAGCTGTCGATGCTCCATCCATGGAAGTGTTTATTGCCAGTTTGGATGTGGCTTTGAGTAACCTGGTCTGGTGGAAAGTGTCCCTGCCCATGGCAGAGGGTTGGCATGAGATGAACTTTAAGGTCCCTTCCAACCTCAAACATTTTATCATTCCGTGGTTCTGTGATTTGAGTGTCTTGCATTCTTGAATGCATTTGTCCTAAGAAGATCCTTATGAAGTAGACATTATTTTAGAAATGTGACTTGCCCAAGGTCATATATGATGTCATAGTGGAGCAGAAAATTGAACATCTCCCAAGTCTCAGGCTAGCTCTTAAACCACTCCATCTTTCCTTCTAGGACTGATCACAACCAGCCTACACTCTATGTCCACTGGGATTTTTTTCTGTGCTAGGAGATGAGGGAAGCAAAACGTTCTGGACCTGTAAATCTCAGTCTGGATCTATCTGTGAAACTAGTAAGTTTGTAGGGCTCTGTTGTAGCATTTAATATTTTAGTGCTTGTGGTCACCATTTACATTCAGTTGCTTTCTAACTGGAAAGAATCAATGATCCACAGGAGTGTACTAAAAAGACATGGAAGAAAGAGTTATTTTAAAATTACTGGGGAAATTCATGCTGAAATACAAAGTAATTGCCCAACATATACTGCACGTTCTCTTAAACAAAACTGCTTGGTACCATGAGCAGCAGTGCAAGTGAATTGGTCGATTGCGGTTGAATTTTTCTGGACAATTATATGATTATTATGATCATATAAATATTATGATAATTATTATTAATTATTGTGATCTTCAAGTAAAATTTCAAAGGTTGTAATCTGCACAATCAGTTTCATTCACTTTGGCTTATCATTTGTAAGAAAGGGATTCTTTATTTTATATTAAACTATGGCAAACAGATCAAGACCTAGGAAACTGAGAAAATGAATCCTTTATTGTAGTGGTTATCTTCAAAGCTTGTCTGAAAGATTTTTTTTCCACAAAAGATCCATCTATGTTAGGATTTCCAACATAAAAAAATGACTATTTGTGATTGCTAATGTCAAGAAAGACTAATTTTGTATGAAGCATTGCTAGTCTGTGAGTATTGATGGTGCTGGGACTAAAGCATACTTATAGAATTTCATTAAAACTAGTAATTGGTGCTTATCACTCCACATCTACAACAAGTGCTTGCCTTATTTAACTCAACATTGGGCTGAGATACTCAGCATGATAGACACAAGAATAACATTTAATTTTTAAGAAAGCTTTATCTTACTAATGGCAGACCTTCGTGGGAGTCATGAGAATGGACATGTCATTTAAAACTTACTGTTCTTCCATGTCACCTTCAGGCAGATTTTGCCAGATCTGAAATCTAGAGCAGTGTTGACACTATTCTCTCACTCCAGAGAGAATAGACCATTCAGATCCTCCTCCATCACTCAGCAGAGCTGTGACAAGGTGAAGAGAAAAACATCACAACATTTCTGAGAGCCTGTCTTAGCCTTCTTCACAGGATGCAACACATCAGCACAAAGACAGAGGACAAGCTGGTGAGGTACCTCCAGCACATGCCTAGAAGATTATTTTCAAAGTTTTATGTTTGTTCTTCTAGAAATGAATTCCCAGTCTATGATGATGGATATTTTCAGTCTTAAAGGTAAGAGATTAGACTATCAGATTACTTGCTGTCAGATATGGACAACTGGTCACGCTGGCTGTTCCAGCAGCCTGAGATTTTATGTCTATGCTTAACTCTGCGTTTCTAGCCTTCACTGCTACAGATGGATACTGCAGTGTTATTCCTAAATGAAATAAGAATAATAGACTCTAGAGATGGAAAAGTAACTAATGGCCCACCTCCCTATAGGTGTCAAATATTTATTTAAAAACACGCACACAAATATCTTCCGTGGCATTCTCTTACCATGAAATATTACATCCTCTTTATAGTCTGGGCTGAGAAAAGGAGACCTAACAGCTTCTTGGCTTAAGGTTTTGCCAGTCTGTAAACTTGGTGCCCAAAGAGTCTTTTGATACCCATTACCTTTTGCTTTGTAGATTTGGAGCATTTGGAAAGTCAGTTTGTAAAGTGTCCAATTACCCTGCTGTGTTAATATACAAGTTTTGAAAAACGAGGTAAAGAATATATACTGAATCACAAACATGAAGTGCCCAGTCCCACAGGTTGCTGAATTTATAACTTAAAGCATTAGGGCTGTAACTTTGCAATAGTCCCTGCTGTAACTGTAGGGTGCCTTTTTAGCTACAAGGGCTGAATGTACTTCACTTTTTGACTCACTGCCAAAAATACAGCTGTTCTAAGTGGGACAAAGGTGGTGCCTTTCTTCAAAATGATCTCTATCTTGCTGGCTGTCCTATCAGATACGTAACTGCACTATCGTTTCTGAGTGTTCTAAGAACTGATCTCAATATATGATTTTATAAACCAGGAGTTTCAGCATTCAAAGGCATGCATGTGTGTGTGTTTTTGTAAATCTGGATTCTACAGAAGTCGTTAAAACACCTCATTTGGGTTATTGAAATTGTAATGGAAAAAAATGCCCTGCAGACACTGTAACGGTTTAATTGGTATTCAGCTGCTTGTACTCTTTCAGTCTTTAAAAGAAAAATATCAAAGAATTAACTGTATAGTCAGATGCATATCTCCAGAAACTTAAATTGTCCAGTTTTCAGTGCACACTTTAATTCTCCTCCCACTTAGTAATTTTACATTGGTGCGGGCTCTTTGGATAAGAAAGGGCAACTGACCCCCTTCAAAATTACTCTTCTTACATTGAGCTGGAAATTATGGGATTTCATGAAATATGTAATCTCATTAATTATAAATGTACTTGCATGAATGTCTTGGAGTTGATCCAAGGAAGACTTCAGTCTGTGCAGTTTTGCACATGCTTAGGTGCTTAGCCAGTTTTAGAAATTATTATAGGTAAGGAATTACTGATGACCAAGCTTTTCCACTCATTTCCCCATTCCTCCCCCTTTCCCTTCCCCACATCGTTACTTAGATTTCAGTTAGTTCAGGTGCTCTCTGCAACACAAATATCTGCCTGAAAAAACTCCAACAAAGCCACAACAAAACCCAGCCAAAAAACCCTCAACAAAACACACAAAAGCCTGTGTTTTTGTTCTGAGTGTCCCAGGTCTTTGTTTCAGCCAGTCCTTGTCAGAAGGGAGACCTGCTGTGGCTGGCTTTGAGGCGATGTAGCAGCAGCCAGTGTCAGGCTAATTGCCTAGATGGGCAGTGAGAGGGTAAGGGACCTGGATGCCTTAGGCCACAAGAGACACCCATTCTCCCTTTCTCCCCATGGTGGGAGGCCAGCTGCTTTGTTTTGTGCTGTTTATATAAATTGGAAGGGAGTTTGAAACCCCAAGGTCTTGTTCTGGTTTCTTTGTGGGTTCACCTTCCTCTTTCTACTCATGACAGAATGAAGTTTAATTAGGCCTTTCATTTTCCTAATTCCTGCCCCAGAAGCAGAAACTCAGGATGAGGTAGGATCTATACCAGCCTTTGTTTCTTTTCTATTCTCCAGCAGTTGTCATCTAAATTAACTACCTCTTCTGCTATTAACTACCTCAAAATGCATACAATAACATATATATTGGAGAAATAGATACAAAGTATAGTTTCTGCTAAAATGACCAATTTATTTATTATGGAAACCAGAATCTTGCTTGTTATCTTTGTTTTAAAATATGACTAATTGTTTGGACAGTCTAGCAGTTTAGTTGGGTGGCTGGCTAAATTTTGTAAGTTGTTTAAGAGTGAAGTACTTGATTTTGATGATAAAATATACTCAAATATTATTACAGTTGTGTGTTTGTATGAAAATTGAGGGGAAAGGCTCGATGGTTGTTTTTTTTCTTTCCTTGGCTGAGTTCTTGGTTTTCTTGGCCAAGGAAATTATCCTGTGTCAATCTGATTTGCAAAGAAATTGTTCAACAGAGACCTGTAACAGCTTATTAGAGCTGTTGGGGTAATTCTGAGATCAGGGACATTTTGTTAGAGTCAGAGGACAGAAATTGCTTTTGTTCAAGAGTCTGATGAATAGAATGAACCCGAACTTATTAATTCTACTTGCAAGGGAAGAAACTGAAAAGCCACAAAATGGAGGGTCACTTACGTACATTCAGCTACACTTCTGTTGCAGAAAGGATCTTGGGAGAGGTTGATTTGTCTGTTTCAAGGTTATATTTTTCCCTTCCTAATATAGCTTTGAAAGTCATATGGCAACGAGCAGAGGGATTTGTATCTTTTTGAGTAAGGGTGGTATTTCTCAACCTTTCTTAATTGAAGAATGATGTAGTCTTATAAAGTCTATGAACCTTTCTATATCCTTCTCTTTATTGGATAAAAGGGTCAGTAATAAGTAAGAAAATCTTTGGCAATAAAGCTAATCACTTTGCAAAATTCTAGCTTAATCTTGCAATCAAACAATTTGGTTAGATGTGCTGGTAATAAAAATATCTTTATGCCTGCCAGTAAGTCCTGCCAACCCATAAAAATTGGTGGCTGAGTGACTGGTTCCCACTGTTTTCTCCAGCAGATGGTGATGCTTCTCAGCAAACCCCCTTGGAAGCTGCAGGTTTGTTTGAAGCAAGGTGTAGTCATTTTACCAGCCACTTCCTGATATTGCAGAAACTCTGAGCTGAGTAGCAGAGATAAAAGAGAGAAGAGCTGTGGCTTCTCAGGAGTACTTTTATTGCTTTTCTCTTCTTTATAAAGTTTGTGCTTTTGATTTTCATCTCGACAAAACAGGGATGCATTATAGTTGCTTCTTTACCAGGAATTGGAGAGCAGTCCCATGGTTTCCGAAAGAAAGGAAGGAAAACAATTCTAGAGCAGGAGAACAGTCTCTTTTCCTATATTTTGCTTGGGAAGAAGATGTCTCTGGGAAAAAGGATGGAGAATCTTGAAGGAGCAAGAGTGCTGAGAAGCATTTAGCATGCTGTTGTCTTCGGGCCCTGGTTAGCCTAATGGGGCTGGCTGCAGAAATAGAAGAAATGCAGATTAACATGTTCTACAAACCAAGGATTTTCAGAGTGCTTACAGTAGAAATCCAAAGTGCTTTTTCAGCTAGCGGCACCACTACCATCCACATAGCTTTTAGTGTAAACTCTGGGAAATCAGAGTTTCTAGAGCTGTATTATAGAGTTGATGTGTTAGTTATACCATCTTCCACAGACACAGGTTTTATCCAGCCTTCAGCTGTATCAGATGAAATGAGCTACCTTCTGTGACTCTTCCTATTGAAAAATGAAGTGTAAGTTGTTGCCTCTAAAGTGCCATAGACCTAGACGTAAAAGTGGAGCTTTGCATGTGCATTTCTACCTATGTCCTGAACAAGGGGAGAGCCAAGTCCTGCAAATGAAGTTTACTGCTGGCTCAGTGTCTGAGTGGGGTTAAAAAGGAGGCATTACAGTAACCTACTATTTGGAGTCTGGCACTCTGATTATACTCATCATTTCTTAATCTGTCCCTGGATCTGGTTATAATTTGTGTCTTGAGCAATCATATTGCACTCTGCAGTTGCATTTGTGTTTTCTTTTTCTATTGTTAAACCTGTTTTCATGTTACACATTTTTTGTTCTTTTGCAGCCCGTAGCCAGTGATAGATGACAAGGTTCAAATGCAGAAGGTCAATTAGATCATCCAGTGTCCATCTCTGCCAGCACAGGATTATTGTTTCTGTGGTCTATTTGCTATTGTTTCGTCCAGCCGATTGCTAAATAGGTCCTGTTTATTCGACAAAGTTTTGCCGCCAATAATATCCCACATAACCTTAATTATAACAAGGGAGTAGTCTGGAGTACTGCTGAGAGGTGGAAGATGTTCTTGTATGGTTAGAAAAATGATCTATTTTTTGATTCTTTTTACTCATATCAGTTTCAGTACATTGTTCTGAAGCACATTCCATTAACTGCTAAGTCAAATGTCTACATCATCAGCACTGTTTGAGTCCTGCTTGTCTCAATCCTTTCCGTCTAGAATATTCACATAGCAGAAAACATGATGGCTATTGGCATGCATCCTCATTAACTTAAAGGTTGTTTTGTTTATTGAGTGCATGTTTACAGGCATTCTGGGCAAAGAGGTTTGCAGTTTGCTTTCCTGTGGTTTCAAATTGCAGTGGTTTATCTAGGAAGGAAGCCTGTCTTAAATAACACTACTGAAAATTATTTGCCTACAGAAAAAAGTTTCACTGGCAGCCCGAGTGGCAGAAATCTTCTGAATCTGAAACGGAGTGATGTCGCATTGAAAATGTCTTAGTGCACTTTTATCTTAAATTTTAAAAAATCCATAATACAGGTATAAACCATACATAATTCATGCCAATTTCACAATTTTTTTTAAGGTTAGTCTGTCAGGATTATTCTAAATTGGACAACAAGAAGTATATTTTAATTATTTTAAAGCAGGTTTCTTTAATGCCTTAAGGTCTGCATATCAACTGAAATCAGTGGAGAGGTTGCTTGCAAGCAGTATACAGCTTTCCAAATTATTATATTATCTATTAGCTGAATATAATCACATAAATATTCTTTGAGATAGTTGTTTCTCAGATGTACCTCTCAGCTGATTTCACATAAATATTACTCTTGTATACTTAATAAGAGGGCGTCAAAAGAAGGTCAATTTCTGGCAGAGTTCTGTTACAAAAGGAATACACAGCTGTGCATCTCTTCCCCAGGGAGAGCGGAGCCTTCCTTCACAAGGTAGCAAACACAAGGGGAGATAACAAGAGTCTGTCTGTCAGTTTTCCACGCCTAATACAGGAGTGAGAAAATGCTGACAAAGAGCTGGCCGCGAAACCTCCTCATTAAGCTTTTGCAACCTTTATGTGGATCTGCACATTCCTTTGAGTAATATGGGCAGCTATGGGATTGATGTGTTAGCGTCAGATGGGTGAATGTCTCAGGGCATCTAGTTCCTGATTTGTAGGCACACTTGAAATGCCATGCTGTCCACCTAAACTTCTGTCTGTTGTCATGCTTACAGCAGCTGTAGCCTTGGTATGGCTGGTCTTTTCAGAGCCTCACTTATCTCAGAGTTCTTGGAGAGCAGCTCCTCAAAAGGAGTACATCTTCCTCCATCACAGCTGTATGTTGGCCTTCTCACTTTTCCTCAGACTGGGCTTTGTTTTTGCAAGCAGACATAAATTAGGCTTTTCAGGGTGTATTGACAGAATGATAGAATGTTTTGGGTTGGAAGGGACCTTAAAGATCATCTAGTCCCAACCTCCCTGCCTTGGCCAGGAACACCTTCCACTATACAAGGTTGCTCAGAGCTCCATCCAACCTAACCCTGAACACTTCCATAGATAGGGCATCCACTTTTTCTCTGGGCAGCCTGTTCCAGTGCCCCACCACCCTCACAGAGAACAATTTCTTCCTAATATCTAATTTAAACCTCAGTTTGAGGCCATTCACACTTGCCCTGTCACTACATACCATAGTGAGTTGTCCTTCTCCAGGTCTCTTGGAGGCCCTTTCAGGTACTGGAAGGCTGCTGTAATGTCTCCCCAGAATCTTCTCTTCTCCAGGCTGAACAACCCCAACTCTCTCAGCCTGCATTCATAGGAGAGGTGCTCCACCCTCTGAGCATCTTTGTGGGCCTACTCTGGACTTGCTCCAACAGGTCAACTTCTTTCTTATGTTAGGGCACTCAGAGCTGAACACAGTACTCCAGATTGGGTCTCACCAGAGTGGAGTACAGGGGGAGAATCCCCCAGCTGGTAGAAGACTGACCTGGGAGGCGGGGCATTTGTTGCAAACTCACACTTTCTAGTTGATCTAGAACATAAATTTGAATGCCATTCTCTGATATGCTCCGTTGGCATTCAGCTTGCTGGTGTTTTAAGGTGAGCCTTTCTCAATCTCTTCTGTTAAAGCTGCTTCTTTTTGCACAGTCATTGGAGGAAGGAAAGGGTGCTAGTGAATCTCTTTTGATGTGGGTGCTTGCATGCAATGTTCACCTGTCAGCACCAAATCCTTCTGCAGATCAGACAGCACGGAGATCTGAAGTAGGTTTCCCTTTTTTGTGGAGAGTGGTCTAGTTACTAAGATACTGGATGCAATGAGAGGTGAAGAAAAGAGCAAAATGTCTTTCTGTGGCAAAGAGATAATTAGGCTTGAACACCTTTCTTCAGGAGGAGATTCAGACTGAGCAGAGAGGTATCTTTTCTATCTCTGGCTGTGGTTCCATTCTGTTCTTCTGTGGTTTCTCCACGGCAGTGTAAATAACTTCATGCTCAGTGTACTGGTTTCTAGGAATACTATTCTAAGGCACCTAATTCTCCCTGGGAATTGTGTCTTGACTGTCTAATTCCTGGCTGAGGAGTCTGCTAAGCAACAGGAAATCTGAAAATTAAAACATTGCAACATATAAGTCCCTGGCCGTACCCCAGCTTTGCTGGAGGACCAGTTTTCATCTGTTTGTCTATGAAAAAATATACTCAGATGTATATCATTTCTCTTGCATCATTTAAGTGATTCCTTATGTTTCCCACTGGCTATTATTTTTATTACCCTCATGCAGTACTTTGCTGCTCATTTTGTTCATTGTAATGCAGCCAGTAGCACTCTTGTTTCTTGATCCCCCAAAATGTGTGGTTTAAGGTCCCACATTAGCAAAAGTTGTTGAAGTTAAGTGTGCTTAGCCCTCTAGCTTCTGCTATTTTGTGGTAGGAGCTGGACTAGCTCTTTTACTCAGTGCAGAGATGGATTGTCCATCCTGATTTACTGGTCTGCATGGCTTCTTCTGTCCCCTAGTCTTTTGTTTTTCCGTAAAAAAGAATTTGGGAGTGACTGTGCTCTGAGTCGCTTGATGACAGCAATCAATATAACACTAGTCATCTTCACTTCTTCTCCCATTTACTGACCACTCCAAGGTCCCTTCTTTAAGAATCCGAGAAACATTTCTCTTCCTTCCCCCACAGCATGAGCTCGCTAATGGCAACAGTAACCTGGTGTCAGGGGGGAGCTTTGCTTCTAGCTGCATTCTCTTTGAGAAGACAGAGTAATCCATGGTCCCATGGCCAAAGCACTCAGAAGTACATAGGTGGAAGTGCCAAATATTTCAGTGCACATATGGGTGCTCAGGGAGCCCATAAACTAAATTTGAAAATCAAAGGTAAATCTAGTCAACATTTTTTCCCCACTGAAGAACAAGTGTGAATGTTGAAGAAAATTTGCAGTCATTGATGCTTGGAAGATCCTGAAGTTCTTGGAGACTCACAAATTCAATTGCCAGGTAGACTGTATCTGCTCTTCTCCAGGAGGGGAGAGAGGGAAGGGAGTTTCTTGCCTAAAAGGAGAGGAAAGTGTCTTGCCTATGAGTGATGCTCACTTTTGGAAAAAGGCATAAACCAACAAAAATAAATTGCTGTATTTATTCCTAGGGAATCTTTTTTCATGTGGCCAGAAGTATGTGTGCCCTCTCCTATTATTTGTTACTATCACAACAGTATGATGCTCAGCACTAAATAAGATTTCCTTACATAGAAAATTGGTATTCAAAGGCTGGCTGACTGGCTCTCTGGCTTGCCTCTAATGGTAAAGTAAGGTACACCACAAAGGACTGAGAAGGTACTTCTTAGAGTCACGGAATGTTTTGGGTTGGAAGGGACCTTAAAGATCCTGCCAAGGGTAGGAACACTTTCCTCTAGACCAGGTTGCTCAAAGCCCCATTCAGCCCGACCTTGAACACTTGTAGGGATGGGACATTTGCAGCTTCTCTGAGCAGCCTTCTAGTGTCTCACCACCCTCACAGTAAATAATTTCTTCCTTATATCTAATCCAAATACATCCTTTTTCAGTTCCAGCTCTAACTGCTTACTCAGTCTGTGGGACACAGAGTTTGAACACACACATTCCTTTGCCTGGGAGAACCAGGACTGCTTAATCCACCTTGTATGAAAAAGGATTTAGAAATCTTTATGACTGTGGGCTTTGGTCTTCCCATTGAAACTGCCATCTTTGGTTTCAAAGATTTAATTATCGCATTCAGAGGAAGCACTGAAGAGGCAAGGCTCTTGCCAGGCTGTAAGACCTCTGTGTAGACTGTGGAGATGTGTAGTTTCCACTCTTCTGCTGCTCCAGATTTTTCAGACAAAGGCAGGAACCCCTTCTCTCCCTTCCAGTTGACTGTCACAAATACTTCTTTAGCTCACATAAAGCAAAAGAGCTTGTATGTGAGGGAAAGCCCTATAGAATGGGGGGAAGACCCCGTTTTGGAAAGGTAGGATGTGGGAAGGGGAGGAGACACTGAAATGAGAAGGAAAACATCTTGCAAGAAGAAGGCAAATCGTATCTATTTAGGCTAAAAATGTATGCACTCAATGCAGTGTTCAGTGTTGCAGTGTTTCAGTTCTGCCTACAAAGTTGGACCTCTGGTCTATGTAGCTGGGAGACCGATAAATTCTGGATTTGGAAGGGCTTGTCCTGAGCCACAGGAATAACAACTTGTTTACAGCACACAAGGTAAGATTTACTGAGCATTGTCACTATTAATAGCATAAGCCTATGTAACAACTTACTGTTTTCAAGCTGACAGTTCCCTGGCCCAAGCTGAGAGTCCTGGACTGTCACCAAGGATGTTGTTATACATAACATATTAACAGCATTGCTTCAGATGATTTCTGATTACATCTCTCTTTGTTCCTTCCCAGTTTCCTTTTCTCAGCTCTGCTCATTTCCACTCTGCTTCTTCTCCATTTCTTCTGGCTACTCAGCTGCCAAATTTCTAGTCTGTTTGTGTTCTGCCCCGTAATGTAATCATTGCACCGAGGGCCAGCCATGAGATCCTGAAAAAAGGCAAATGCTGGGGCCCCACTTGGGTGGCATCCCCAAGAGGAAAGGGAGCCACCATCACACCAGGCCAAGAGGTGAAAGTCTGGCCCTGTATTTGTACACCAGAGCTCCAGGCTCCTGGCTACTATCATCACGTGTTGAACCAGCTAGGGGAGCTTTACAGTATACATTAGAAGAGGGTCTACTTTTCAGAAATTTTGTTAGATTTAAGGGTATGGCAATTCCTTCACTACTGGAATTCTCCAAAATTTAGCAGTGAGCAGATTCATATGCTAATAATATTTGTGACAACAGGGAACCTATGTGGGGATTAAAATAAGGCTGGAGGTAGAATTAACCCAAATTCCTGGCTTTTGTCAGTTACAAATTGTGCTGCATTATTGAAATTTTTATCTTATGGATTTTAAGAATCACAGCACTAGGGCCAAATGTGATGAAAGCAGCCTTGCAAATTCAGCTGAATAAACTAGGAGGTCAAGCTGGATAATTAGATTTAATCTAACCTATTCACAGAGTGGTGTGTAAAGTGCATTAGGAGAAATGGATTTTTTTAGATGCCATCTAAAGTAACTGATTTTAATAACTGGACAAGTGCTGAGCCATAGACCTGGATTTTTGTTTATCAACAATTTTTTGCTTCTTCATATGCAAATTTGGTAATATAATGAGTGTTGAAGCCTAGTTTGTCCTTGAGCATACATGCAAAGCTGGTGACCCCAAGGACAGGAACAAGATACATGCCTGTGAATGCATAAGGGGGACGCTTCATTTGCTTTATATAAATCTCAGTCTCTAAGACTTGACAGAGAATGCTAAAATACTTAAATGAACATTATTCTTGAACATGAAGTTTTAATAGTGGACCTTTTAAGTTTGTCAGCAACCTGTATAAATTTGTAGCAGATGAGAGTCTGTGCGCCATGCATTAACTGCTTTGAAGTGAAAGCCTGTTCCACGACTGAGGAATCCATCCACTGTGCACTAGATGCCAATGAAATCAACTCCCCAGTCTAGAACTTGCTGGGAGAAACTAATGATGAGCAGGATCAATAAAAGTATTCCTAATGCAACTATCTGTATACCCTTTAGGAGCAACAGCTGCAGCTTCCATGGTAATTTTGCTCTTAGCTTTCTGTCAATATAATTAGGAAGGAAAAGCTAGAGGACTGTTCTTAACCACAGCATTAATTTTTTAGGGTAGATGTTACTTGGATGCCAAAACTGAAACCTTTGTAGATGGAACTGATATATTTACTGGACACACTTGAAAGCCTTAGGATTCGAAACAACACGAAAATATTTTAAACATATATTTAGTCAAATATAATTTCAATAGCATGAAATGTGTAATAGGGCCACTTCTGGTTTGATTTCAAAACAGCTAGCTTCTGTTTTCTGTCTGAAACTGCACACTATTGTGGTTGAGCAACTTCCTCACAGGGTACAATGGAAAGGAGCTGTGGAAGTGTAAAACCCGCCTTGCAATCACCTGTGAAACAGCTAAGAAAGGCAACACAGGCATGGATGATCTTAGGTGCTTCTGCTGTTGGCGGTGGGACACCTGTGGGGCCAGCCAGGCCCAGGAGCCAGGGACACATCCCTGGAAATGCCTGTCTCTGAGTCACTGCAGCAGCTGAGCTGGGGCTAAATTGAAAACAGAAATACCAATTGTCATGTCACCCGGATGCTCTGCCTCCAGCCAAATGGTAGATGGGGAAAAATGCTACCAGATGTTCTTATGTTATTAATATTGTTATTATTGTTATTATAAATAATATTCCATATTGGCTGGCTTTCACTCCTGGCCCATCTGGAGCACACATGCTTGGGAGGAGAGTCCCGGCAGCCTGTTGCTCCCCCATTTCCCTGTACACCTGTAAAGGAGGCTGGGCGGACCCCACTTCCTGTGCTAGAGGATGAAGAATGCAGGGGGCTGCCCTGTGACAGGGTGCCTCCTGCTCTGCTGGCACCCTGGCAATGCTGCCCAACCCAGGCCTTTTTTCCACTTTCCTCTTTCCAGCAGGGTGAGATCCTTTCATGCACAGCCTTGTTTTGAGAGTGTTGTATGCATACACAGCCCGGGGGTTTATATGATGAAGTCAAGCTCTGCTGATCCTTCTCTTGCTGGACATTTTGCAGTAGGAGGTGCCAGTGTGACATTTCCATGGTCTGAAGTGCTTCTGGTCAAGTGCCACTTCTGTGAGGGTTCTCTGGCTAAAACTTCCAATCTTGTGTTAGACCAGAAACTCTCCAAAAATGCTTCTATATAATTGCTTTCACTCCATGTCACTGAAAAAAATGGACTGTCTTTGGAGATGAAAACGGAGAGTATGGCATGACTACAGAGTGAGACTCACCATACACTTCATCAGATTCTCTGTCTTAAGGATGTGCCAGCTACCTGGCACTGTATAATGTAAACACTAAACCATTGCTGGAGTGGAAATTATCCCATTTAGGCCAACTATCTAGGAATACAGGAACGAGAAAAAAAAAAGTACTGCAAGAGGCGATGACATTAGTTCTTTAAAAATGATAAAATGCTAGGATACTGTTAAGCATGGCATATTCATATTTGTATATCTGTAAGCTGAGGAAACAAAGCTTCAGTATACATAGATAGAACTTTATAAATGGACTTTTGTGGTCACACTAGCTCTGTAGTAAGACAGTGTCTTTTTAATTATTGCATTGTGGCAACATACAGACTTGGTACAGCACTTCCCAGGGATATGGGAAGATGTTGTGCCTGCCACTAGAACTTTGCATCCATCAAAAGATGAAGTACAGCCCTCTGAAAGTCAGGTTTGCCTGAGATGGCTGTACACACAGCTCATCTCCCTACATGTAGCCCTATTCCAAGGGCAGCACTGCTCCCCAGACAGTTGAGGGCCCAATGAGGCTCTCAGTCCGTGAGTCTCCACTATGGGTCACAATTCCCAGACATGGGAGCACAGACCCAACCATGGTCCTTGTATTTCTGGATAGAAACAGGAGGGGTTCCTGGTGCAGGTGCTAGGAAACGGCAATGCCCACAGTGGCTGGAGAGTCTCTTCCCAAAGGCAGACCTGGATGAGGGACAGCCTGGATGAGTGACACCCTGGCCAAAACAAACAGCTATGTTCTGGGTAAAATCTCAACTGTTCTTCACACAGGAGCTAGCTGCAATCAGCACAAAAAAAGTCTTTACATCTGATTTCAGTTGCTATGGATCTGTATTGGAAGAATTCTTTACCACTGGCTTCAATAATGATCATCATTTTTTTTCTCACTTTGAGCAAAGCTCATCTTGTGCAATGAGATACACATCCAATCAGGTTTTCTGGAGGGTGTCTCCTTTTCTGGCTGAAAGGGTTGTCCAATAAAAATAGAAGAGTTTTATGACACTGGCCAGGGGTTTTCAGTCTGTGACTACATAAGGATGTTTGGTCTTCTGTACAGAAAGGGCTGGGGTTATGCACAGCCTCTCTATGCACACTGTGAACTCTCCAGGCAGGTCACACAGGCACTGCCAGCCAGAGGCCCTCGCAGGTCTCTGACTGCAGACTAAGTCCTTAATTCCTCTTCAGACTAGCTTGGTATTTCTTCTTTTCCCCCACCCTGCTCCTTTTCGTTTTGCACCTCTGGGGAACAGAGTCAACCAGTGTATGTTGGTGGAAGTGGCTTTTTCAGACACCTCACATTCCCCCAGCACAATGCTGGAAAACAAAAAACAATGCTAGTCTGAAACCATATGAAACAGTAGGAAATCTTTTCTCTATTAAATAAACAAGGTATTGCCATCGATGTGAATAAGTCACAAACTTCATGGGTGCCACCTGAGAGACATCCACTCATCCTATGGAAAAGAGAGAAGCAATTAGTCTAAATTGTGGGCAAATGAAAAGATAAGGGTGTTTCTCCTCTCTTGCTTTCCCTGCTATTTTAGAGCCCAGTAGTTTTCTGCTTCAAGTGGAAAATAAGAATCATTACTGTATTCAGCCTTGGTTTTTGTTAGCTGCTTATAAATCTTGCTAATTAACTGTAGAAATCATAAAAGACCAGCATAATGTTTTAATCATAAGCTCCTCAGGATACTGATGTTCGTGTTGTTCCCTGGATCCTCATGTCTATGTACAAAATACTGTGCCCATAACAGTTTGGCAGCTCATCTCTCATGCCAAGGATATTTTCAACAGAATTATTATTTCAGTAACTAAGCCACAAGTCTATACCTGCAAAAAATAAAAATAAGGGAATAGCACTTCAGTGGAAGGTCCCCCCTCCTTGTACTGGTGAAATATTAAAGCTTCTTCAAAGTAATTAAACGCAGGTTTCAAGTATAAAGTCTGGCTGACAGATCAGTGAAACCATTTTCTCTTTTCCAAGAAGCTAAAGAAAAGTTCCCCAGTCAGCAGATGAGGAGGATAGGAATCCATGAGCACCATACTTAGATACCAGTGCTAACATGTTGGGAATTTTTGGCACAGTGCAACAGATCCAAAGCATCATGGACACAGCTGTGATATCAAATCTCACTTGAATTCTTATCCCAATCATTGTAAACGAGGTCAGCATCTGTTAAGACACTGGATAATAATAGCTTGCTTAATTATACATTTTGCCTGTAATTTATTCCAGATCAACTTTCCTAGTGGCAGTGAAGGAGGGTATTTTCCAGTTCTTTTATGTTCCTGTGATTAGTGAATAATGCCTCTGGTGTATGTGCATGCATCTAATTTTCACTTTCGACTTTAATGCAGTTTAACATCATCAAAATAAATATTATTCTTCACTTTTCCAAATTTTGTTTCAGCACTTGTTAAGTAAATATTTTGTTTAAAAATGTGAAAAGCCTGTGCCTGGTTACTGACGCTCTCTCTGAGGGAGAGAAGGAGTCCATCCCTCTATTGCGGCAGCTCAGGATCACCCGGCAGATGGTGGTGCTTCATTTAGGAAGGACAAGACCCTCTCAGCCTTTGGGAGAGGAGCAGAATGGATGACCAGGGATACCTGCTTTGGGCATTCTGTCAAATTTGCCTTCACTACAGCCCAAATAATAAAGGACAAATGAGATAATAAGATAAAGCTTTCTATTTTGTTCCTTTATGTGAATTGTTGAACTAACCTCATCTTTGAACCGATAGACAACAGTCACATTCCTTTACAGTCAGCAAGCTGACAATGCCAATCAAATTTCTGAGCAGCTCAGAGCTCTTATGCTGGGCATGGCTGTGAGAACTGCAGATAACTGACCTGAGCCAAACTTGACCATCAGGAATCCCCTGCATCTGCAGTGGTGTGAGAGGCCTCTGGTGGTTATTTGTTACACAATTAAGACTGGTCGGTGGGAGTGAAGATCATGATTTAAAAAGAATACCTTGATTTGCAGCTGCAATAGAAATAGGGAAAGAATGGAAATACAGAAAGCTTATAGGACCTGGCCCGCTCCAAGTGCGCATCTCCAGCCCTCTCTGGGGGAGGCTTAAGGTGAGTCAACGGAAGCAATCTGTGACTGTTCCCTTAGTCAAACAAAAGCACCCCTCAAGATACTAAGTTACATTTGCTAAAAAATTGGATGAAAAAGTCACTAATCATGAGTTTCTGGTTAAGTCTTATTTTCTGAGCTGTTTTCAAGCAAAAGTGAAAACTGAAAACTGGCAAACTTACAAGATCAATATGGTTTACTTAAATGACTCATCAATTAGCATTCTGTGGCTTTTAGTAACATTGTATTCTTGCCATTCACACTGGTTTAAACTTTCCCTCATATATAAATTACACACCCAGTTTCATTACTCCTTTTTTTCTCTTTTCTTCTTTTCTTTTCTTTCTTTTCTTCTTTTCTTTCTTTTCTTTTCTTTTCTTTTCTTCTTTCTTCTCTTTTCTTTCTCTTTTCTCTCTTTTCCTTTTCTCCTCTCCTCTCCTCTCCTCTCCGCTTTCCCTTCCCAAACCTTCCTTCCCAAACCTTCTCTTCCCAAACCTTCCCTTCCCAAACTTCCCCTCCCCTCCTCTCCCCTTCCTTCTTGAGGATCACCAGTCTCCCTATGAGGTGTAACCAGCACTTCTGATTTCAAGTTCAAAGGTCCACAGTATGTAAGGGGACTTAATAAATGCAGTTCTTAAAGGACTGAAAGAGAGCTGTGGTCAGCACTGCTCTTCTCTCTCTGGGTCTGGCTTTGAGATCATGCCTGTTACTCTTTTGGAATCAGCCTGAGCTGCTGTCATCCATAGCCCTTGTTTCTCTGTGCCTGCAGAGCGGCAGCAGCAGCAGCCTCCCTCCCAGGAGGCTGGGGAGGAAAAGGTGCAGAGTACAGCTGGCCTCGCCACATGGGTGGCTGGGCTGGGGCCGGCAGACTGGCTTGTGGACAGATATAACTTGCACAGAGTCTCAAATCGAGGAAAAATTCCCAAATTGAGCTAAAACATCTGCAAATAGCTAGGAGCTTGTGTGCTCCAGAGGCTTGTCCCCGTTCTTGACTCTGTGTGTGTTCATCCATTCCATTCGACTTTGCTATCTAGGAGAAAGAAACGTGAGCCTAGTGTCCTTCATGAAGCTCCCTTTGCATTCACATTCGCACAGGAGACATGCATGTTTACCCTGGCTTTGTGAGAGGGGATCAAACCACAGTAACCCACCACGTACGTCCTCTCAGCCCCTCAGGCACGGGAGGCAGGAGCCCAGGGACACAAACCCAGGTGAGGTGGGCTGCAGCTGTGCTGTCTCACCTTGGGCTCACTGTGTGTGAAGGAAAGTTGTGCTCATACAGGCACTCATTAAGCAAGGGAACCAGATCTCGTGTCTGAGCCCTTGCTCAGCCTGAAACAGGCCTGATTTGTTGCCCTTACAGGCACACTGCAAACCACATTATTCCTCATAGGCCTTTGCAGAGGTTATGAGCCTGGGGAACATGTGGTTAAAAGGGAACTAGAACATTCATTTTTTCATTTTATTCTTTTCCTCTGCCAGTGCAGCACATTAATTTATTTGCTACAAAAATGCCTTTGGCAATTAGATGGGCACTTGTCTGCATTCAAGAAATCTAAAGAAATTAAAAGTCTTTGAAGGGCTTAAATACCGTCTTGTGTTTAGCTAAGATGAAGCTTAACAACAACCTGGACTAAGATGAGTTTATACACAGGCGCATAAAGCTCCAGGGTGGTCTTGGTGGGTCTGCTGGATCCACCCTTCATCTGCAGCGCTCCAGCCATGTTTCCTGCTGTGAGTTTGCACAGGTGTCTGCATAATTTGGCTTCCAGTGTACTCATTTCTTGCGATGAGACATCAGACCAAAAAAAAATCATATTACACCAGCTTAGTCTGAGATCAGTTTGCTAGGCTGGCAGTCAGGGGAAAACCTCTAGTGAACTGTGCACATCTGACACAAGAGTGGGGAGATCAGGCTCTGGACTCCTCAGGGCCAGTTTTAGAGACATGCTTTTCAGGACTGACCTGCCCTGAGCATGACATAAGGGAGCCCACACAGTGAGCCAGTGTTGGAACCAAGTTCTTGGCGCCCAGTCCTCTACTCACTCTGCTAAACCACACTGAGATTAAACCAACAGAGGCAAAGAGGGAGCCTGGATATAAGGGAATTTAGCAGAGAACCTGCCTTGACTTATTAATGGAAACTTTTGAAAACAAGCAGCAGCAGTAATTTCATTATATTTTTTCCCCATGCTGAAACAATTTGTGTGTAGTAGAGTCATTCCCTGGAAAAACATTTCTTTAATTTATCTTCTTTAATTATCACTCATCTTTAGCAGCATCTGGTTCTGATATTTTATTAGAAAGTTTGCATGTTTAAACCAGGCCTGGGTGGTATTTAATTTTTTCTTGTTTCCATTTTGCATGTTTAAACCAGGCCTGGGTGGTATTTAATTTTTTCTTGTTTCCATTTTCTACTATGATGGTACTTCTCATGGTGTAAAAAGATTGGCTTTGCTTTATTTCACGAGGCATAATAAATCATATGGCTGTTCTACTTTAACATTGTTATTATCATGTAAGCATGTCACAAGCATATCCTGCAGATTGCTTGGTGTATTTACTTGAGGTTAGAATGCCAAGCATTACAAACAGCAGACTGGGTTCCTATTGGGAAGAAGTGCATGTGCTTATGGGAAGATGTATTTTCTACCCGAGACTGATGATGCTGAACAGCTTATGATGTCCAAAACAAAGCTTGATTTTTGAGACGACTCCTTAAAATTGGGCCCCTGTAATATTTCTCAAGTTGTGCTTCCAAAGCATGATCTACTTTACATCCAGCTCCCTGGTGAGATTTTTAAGCTGTAGTTTCTATGAGCAATTGTGGACAGAAGAGGAAAGATTGATGCTTTTCTGGATCATTTCTTCCTTTGTTAGTACTGCTTTTCAAAACTAGCCCCCTGCTAAGGGACAAGGTGCTGCTTAGGCTATCTAAGGTTGACAAAACTTTTGTTTCTGCTGCTGTTTCTTTCTTCAGCTAAAAGTCATTTTCTTTATGATCATATGTAGACCTTCTCTGAAGTAACCCACCTGTGTCAGTGGTTGGTCAGAAATCATCTATCATATGACCATTTATTCACCTGTAACAAGAAGGCGTCTATTTTTTATGAACAGAAAAAAATGTCTTTCATAGAATGGGAGGTATAAGCTTTCCATTTTACATCAGAAAGAATGAAAAATAATACAATGAAGCCAGCTATTAAAAGAGATCTTTAGACAGAAATAAGAGCAGATGTCAGTTGGAGGTTTTGAGTACCTACAGTACATTGTACTTCCCTTCCTGTGACATCTGCTTACTCAACATGCTGTACTGGACTTTGTGGTGTATACTTAGTTCGTGGTCTGTCTGTTTTCCCCATCATGCAATGTTTTCTTCTGGTTAGATGGAATTATGGTCAGTGTGGTAAGGGTAAATTAAATATGACCTAGCAGTCACTTGTCCTTGTATACATAAGCCAGTGAGTGTTTGCTGTTGTCCAGCAAGGGCTGTGTCCTTATTGATACACATCTATAATGCCAACGGGAATCTTGATGAAATTTTTTCTAAATAAGC
Source organism: Serilophus lunatus (assembly GCA_013399895.1). NCBI lineage: Eukaryota > Metazoa > Chordata > Aves > Passeriformes > Eurylaimidae > Serilophus > Serilophus lunatus. The sequence continues at coordinate 163,693 of VXBA01003793.1, forward strand.
AGTTTGGTTTTGGGATAGAACTGCTAGCATGGAAAAGCAGTGCTGTGTGGATACACTAAGATGATCATGAAGGGGAGATGCATTAGTACTTCTTGTGACTGCCCTGGAACTGAGCGCATTCTCCATTGCAAATGTAATGCAAAATCATTAATATGCTAATACATGAAACAGGATTTCAAGTGACTTAAACAAGTCTAGCCTACTTATTTACAGTAGAGCAAAGGATACTAGGTCCTGGCAAAGGACATTACTATCTTCAGCATCAGTAGGCAATGCTTTCTCCTGGTGCAAGCTTGCCCCATTGCATCTGTTCAAGCATTTAGGCTGACTGCAGGGCTAGAAACACTTCTGCACCTCTGGTGTCAGGACTCTCATGGACTGCAAAGCCCACAGGAGAAGAAGACAGTTTGGGTCAGATATCACATACTGTCTGATGCTTTCACTGGCATGAGAAATATGGAGGAGGCAACTGCCTGTGTCTGACCAGGGTGATCCAGGACCAGTGGGACTGTGGGGCTCACATTCACAGTCCCATCAGAGGTTGTTAGTAGAAAGTGAGTCTTGGCCTAATCTTAGACATTGAGCCCTGGCCAGCTGGGGGACATTTCAAAAGTCTGGGTCTTGATGCTCCTTGAATTGCCAGGGGCTGCAGTACAGGAAGGAAAGGTTTCACCAAAAAGCCATGTTTGGCTGCCTGTGTGGACTTTCCCTCAAGGATAGTGTGACAAATGATGCCTACAAAATGTCAAAACCACTTTCTCAAAACTGTAGTATTGTTTCCTTTTCCAAAAGAAAATTTACAAAATGAGCAATTTTTCCCTATTCTCCAAGTCATCCAACTCTCTGCCTCCCTGGCAACTGAGGCAGGTCTCTGCTTCTGCAGACACTACAGCAAGCGCCTGAGTCTCGGTCTGGTGCCCCTGAACAGCTCCCCAGGATCTCCCTGGCTCTGAAAAGGGAGTCCTGCTGATGCAGCCAGAGTTCATTTGTACTTCTTGCTTGTCAGACTTTTGGCTCCGTTTTTCCCAGCCAATTCAGTAGGCTCTGCAGGAAGCTGAACCAGACTCCTGCAAGCCCATGACTTTCCCATTGTCCTGTGTTAACTGCAGGGCTGGCTGAGTTCAAGCCATGTTTCTTCCTTTCTGATTGTTTTTCTTACAGTCTGCTATTAAAGCTAACCAAAATATTTGTGCAATAAACAATACACACTGTTAAAATTATTGCAGGGTATCTATCACACCAGGCACTACTCAGGTAAATATGCAATAGGCTGTTCTCTGTCCATCACATATACAGATGACTCTAGGACATCAGTTTAAGTCATGTAGCATGGTGAATGCAGAGTGAGGCTTGCCCTGACACCTGTGGTCTTCTGATCAGATTAAGCAATCTACAGGCTCAGGGACATTTCCTCCAAGGTTTTATTATGATGATTTGAACCGGGACCATGTGGCAATGTTAAGGTTTGGTCTTGGCTGGTCTTCATCTTGTTTCACTGATTTTATAACAACAGTGAAGAGATCACCCAGCTGTGAGGTGAAGTACAAACAGGAAGCAGCTCAGTTTAATCAAGGATACAACATCAAGGTAGTGGAAGATTGTCTTCATTTGTCCAATGGACTGTATTAAATGGATGACATCAGAGTGTCATTGCTGCATCTAAAGAGCATAATCTTTTTTTCCAGGTAACAAGAAAAACTTGTCTCCAGAGTCTTTGAGGGATCTTAACAAATAACTTAAAAAAGAAAATACACATGGAGACTAATGTGCTCTTTCATCTCTAGTTGAGTCCCATCCCTGCTCCCCCCCTGGGAGGGAGGTACATTTTAGAGGTAGTTTTATGGGGAGTGTGGAGGGAGGAAGGCACTATGGAAAGGAAAGACTAGCAATCCCACTCAGGCTGAAAATAGCTTGGCCTCCACCCAGAGGAGATAGGAACTGCTCCAAGACACAGTTCCTGTCCCGGCTATCCCATCTTGGGGAACAACAAAGACTTCATCTTCCTAGAGTACCAAACAAATTATCTTTTGCTCTGAGAAAGCCACTGAAATACAAGGGGGGAAAAGCCTCTCTCAGAAAGGTGGAAAAATGGTCATGTAATTATCAAGCTGGATCTCTTTTTTAGTGTGCTGTGGTTTTCGGCTGTCGTGGATGTAAACTTGGCCTTGTGGTTGAAATGGCAACAGCTGTAAACTTCAAAGAATAAATTCCTCCATGCTTTTTTAATAAGTGTCTACCCTCATCAGCAGACAATCTACATGGTTCAGCTGAGTTTCTAACTGTCCAGTACTTTCATGCACGAAGTACAAGCTATGGTTTCCCAGACCTTGTTTTAGGACATACCATTCATCCATTAGAGAAAAATTTTTCCATATTGCTCACTGACAGGATATGGAAGGAGTGAATATTTTGCTGGAAAGACCTGGGATTATTCCCTAACAAACTGAGTGTGGTGTCTTTGGTTTGGCATGAATATCAGCACTGATTTATCTCACTGTAGCCCAGAATCAGCATGAGCTATCTGACCACTTCTGCAGACACATAGGCAGGTTAGCGCACTCCTTCCAGGTATTTTATCTTTTATGTTCTATTCATTCACTCCCAGAGGTATCCTAGAACTGATCCTTGGTAAAGCACTCAGTCGTTTCTTGCTCTGCCTTCCTTTTCAGCCATTTTCAGCTTTCTCATGTCTGAAATTACGTGGAGAAAGGAATAAGTACACCATAATATTTAGGCCAGAGGCCCCTCACTCATTTATGGCCTACTTAGTAAGCGCCTGCTTTTACTGTTGAACATTTCTTTCCTTTCCTTCCTCTTTAATATTTTCCTCTCATAAGCCTTAGTGATCAGGTGCTTCTAAATATTGATTGTATTGTGTTTGTGTCTTGGATTATACCTTCACAAAATTTGGGAACAACCTTCTATACCTTAGGCTTTCAGAAACAATAACAAACAAAAATAACTTTTGCATTGGATCTGAATGATGTGGGAGCATCTTGACTTTGACAGGAGTGATTTCAAGATCATAATTCCTGATTAGTGTCTGCTCAGTGCCATGGCCTGTGACTTTATGAAGTTCCCAGGAGCATTGAAAGTCCATTAGGATCCAGTTGTTGACTCACTGATGTACTATTTCTCTTGTTCTTATCTCAGCAGTAGATTTCTTTTTCAAAGGATCCAATTCCCACTTCTTCCTTATCCTCTTTCTGACTATTCTGGACAAAATAAGGACACCCAGCATTAGCACTGGGAATCTGATCCCAAAACCTAGTACTTCTGGTTGTAACTGACAATAGATACACAATTTATTGCTTCGGTAAAGAATCTCTGCAGGTAAGCCGTAGGTGAGCTTGGGGAACCCAACCATTTGCAAGGCTTATAGTGTTTTGAATTAATTTCCTTCCCTTATTCTCCATCCGTATCCATGGCTTGACCTTTATTAGAGATTTTTAAGAACAGGTTGAACATATACTCTCAGCTGTACTTAACCTGACTCACATTAAAGGCATGGAATAAATGACTTCATGAGATCCCTTCTGGCTTTGTTTCTGGGATGTTTGTAACTCTCACTTTACTACAACATATTACGCAAAAATGTTACTCTGTGTTTTACATATGCTGCCTATGAGGCTGTTTGTTCAAGCTGGACCCCTCTCCAGACAGTATGTCTCTGGCTGTCTCCAGTCTATAAATGTGGACCAATCTCCAGCTCATATTGCTTCTTTTATGCCTATTGTACAGTTGTCTTTTGGTTGTTTTGTTGCCTTTTGGATGTTCTCTTATGCATTTCAATTTGCAAAATAATTTTTTTATTTGCTTGATTCTCTTTTTTGTAGCTGCAAGATCTCTTGTAGGTCAGTTACATGGTGCTGAACGAGAAAAGGGGAAAACTTTCATGCAGGGTTCCTTTGCTTCTCTGAACATACCTATTCTGGGGATCTGCTATTTTAGGCACTAATAATGAGCAGCTTGTTCAGAAATCCTGTTTTTATTGTTACAGATCATTGGGAGCCTGTACTGATGTAGTAAAGCTGAACAATGCCATGAATAATTATCATGCGGATTGATTTGAGATCCCATGTGGGATCAAGTGAAAGTCTGGAGGGTTGGTTTGGATCCATTCTGGGACATCTAAGGGATGGCTTCCCCCCCTCCTTCCCTCACCTAGTTGTGTCAAAGGCCTGGACAGATCCAGAGAAGGAGTGTTCAAAAGGCCCTTTCAGGAATTCCTAAGCAGAAACAGCTCCTGCCCAGGTTAGTCACTTGATGTACTTCAGTTAACACACTCGATCACTGGAGTATCAATGATGTATCATTTACTGAAATGTTAGAGTTGTAGTCAAGATATATGAAAAAATAATTATTATTTTGTCTCTGAAACTTAGTCAGCTAACTGAATAGATCATACAGCTCTAGTTTTGAATGCCTTTATATTTGGGGAATTTGTTGTTTTGTAGGGATGTTTCTGCTTATGTCAAATAAATGTTTATGCTATTTGGTAGGGAAGCCAGATACCACTCTCTGCATAAGAAAATGCTAATTTTTTGGCACACTGGGATGCAAAGTAGACATGTTAATTTATGGCTACATGTACACATTCTGGTATCAATAATAGATGAAAATAATATAGATATATTTACTGGAATATCTTTGGACAACTAGAACGCTTATACCTGAAAAAAAAAAAGTTTTATTTTGCATTCTAGATCAATTAGAGATACACTCCTCTGTCAGAAACAGAACAAAACAAAACAAACCAAAAACCCAGCAAACAAAACCTCAACTCTGTAAGAGCAGTGAATGATCAAACTTCAGTCTATAATTTTTTTCCTAGGGGAACATTGAACGAGATGCTGATGAATGCCTTCTCCTGGTCTGCTTCAGCCACAAATGTATGGGGTATGGGGCACATTAGCTCCAGGCACATACTCTCTGTTCCAATCAACGGAGCAGCAGGGGCACTTTGCAGTCACCTCCTAGGCCATAAGTCAGGGGTCCCACTACGTGAGATGGAGGGAACTAATCCATGGCTGGTTCTGGCCTCAGCATAGAAATGAGTATAGCTGGCATGAATACCTAGACAGAGCAGCTAGGAAGTACTCCCAGGTCCTGCCAGACAGACATAGGAAAAATGCCTGGTGCTCATAAAGTCTTTTGGAGCAGGGAGAGATGATAGATAGCAAATCTTGCATGCTTAATACTTATGAATTACCTTTCCAAAGACACACTTCCTTCCTTTCAGCCAGCTGTTCTGCCTCAGCACTCTGGGAGTCCTCCAGAGCTGCAATGTAAGTTTAAATTAATTTCTTGAAAAATCTTCCTCCTTACTGCAGTCAACCAAATCTGCTGTGCTATATAAAAGAGGTAGTTGAACCAAGGTTATTTTCAGCAATCCTTGTCCCATTTCATAAAAAAACTTGACGAGATTAAGCCTCATCAGTCAAATATCTTCACTGGCCTTTTCTATCCATTGTTTGCTGTAAAAACAAAGTGTTTTTGAGCATTTTCTTTTCATTTGTATTACATGGGTTTAGGCAAGGGCTTAATCTAACACTTATCAAAGGCAACAGGGTCCTTTCGATTACAGGCTTGTGTGGGCATTGGATCAGCCCCTAACTGCCTGTGTCTGTATTTTTGCCATGGAAATTGAAAGTTTGGAGCCCTAGATTATAGCCCTCACATGGGAGAAATAAACAGGGAAAATTCAAAGGATAGAAATGGGAAACCTACTTGAACTGCACCTTCACCCCTTTTTCTATTTCTGAAAGTCTGGAGGGACAGGGGGAGATTTTGAGTGATGTAAATACTCAGCAGTCAGTACATTCGCTGCTCCCACTTATCTTGGTGGGTATCCCTATCCCTCTGTAGGAGGCTTATGGCTTGTTTGTGGTTAACTAGTATGATGGAGAGGGAGGACAGCCCTCAATCTGACATGTGGTATAATGTGCTCAGACTGCAGTGTTGTCAGTCAGCTTGTCTGATCGCTCACACATGCCTTTACATTTTTATATGCCTCGGCTTCTTAAAAATAAAATGGGAATAACAACATTTTGAAAAAAACCCATGCTATAGTACAGCAAATATCTCTCCCATTAGCTTCTCTCTCTTATTACCCAGCAGCAGATTCTGAAAGAAAGAGTTCTTGGTCACAACCTTGGTGATTTTTGGAGGAGTTTTTAAAGGTGATTGCACCTTTTTTTCAGGCACTGCCACTAAATTGGACAAGGATTATGAATCAGAGCCCTAAAATCAGGGGAAATGTGTGAATCTCTCCATACATCTAGTTGTGGTTGCATGTCACATTTGTGCACAGACTTCACACAAAACTCCACTCTCCAGGTTATTTGTATAATGTAATTATCCTTGTGTGTTTTGGAAATGCTTAACCTTTCCTTTAAACCAGTCTGATCATTTTATTCTTCCATAAAGACAATGGCTATGAAGCATCACAGATAAATTTATTACTAAAAATACTCTCTCCAACTGTGCAATGTATTTATTTCGAAGTCTAATAGTCCTCCTTCCTTTCTCAATATGCAATCTTTACTAGGGTATTCCGTGATAAGCTTTGGAGTACGAACATAAAAGGAGCAGCTCTCCAAGAATGGCATTGTCTGCATTCACTCTCAGATTTTATTTTTTTTTTATTTTTTTCTTAAAAGATATTTCATTCAGAGAATCCCTGCTGAGCTTTTTATTGCAGAAAATTAGGGATCATAAATTGTCTCCCAGAAAACTATAAATCCAGTACTATTGAAACATTCCATGGGCAGATCTTGGCTCTTTGATGAAATCACTCCTTTTCTTGTATAATTTATGAGCTTTTTTTCAGCATGGGGGGATTTATGCTTTTAAATTGCTCACCAGGGTTTTATTGAACATAATTTGCTAGCAAATTTATATGAGCCAAATATATTGCATTTTATCCACAATTATGAGCAATAAAATTGATGGGGCTTTACTTTTCATTTTCTTCTCCCAGGCTGAGGAAACATGAGTTTATCCTGAACTTGGAATGAGGTTTCTCAGGGATTCACATGTACAATTAAAAAAGAAAAGAGTGTAGTCAGCAAGGCAGAGATGCCGTTTTGGAAACTTTATTTGGTGTATGGGAGGTGTCAAGTTAGATTTCTCTTCCTCCAAAGGGATTGTAAAACACTGAGGAGCTGAGTTAAAACCAGTGAAGCCTATGACACACATCAACTTCTGCAGGTTTTGAATCACACTGTTGGGAGGGAATGTGTGGATAAGCTATCTAAGAGCTGCATGTCTTTCAAAGTCCTCTTTGAGCACATTATCCTGTGGTATTCTGATTTTCATTTGATTCAACCTAGTATATTCAAAGGCACAAACAAAACATCAGATATAACCCTAACCTCTATGATTTATTTTATTTTCTTTATATGAATTGTTTTCATTTTGGTATGCCTATTTCCCTTGAGGACTTTTAAGACTGACAGAAGAGGGGAAAAAATTCCATATATCATTAATTTCTGTAAGGCATGAAGAGCCACAAATGTTCTCCATGTCCTGATACTTAATAGTTATTTCTAAATATTGATTTTTCAAAATGAGACTTCTAAACCCACAGTTACCTTCATAACAGTCAGATGCAAAAATTGCAGCTTGCTTCTGAAGTGAGCGTGTGACCTTTGGGGTGCACCACACTGCTTAGGTGACAGGGTATGGAATTGGAAGAAAAATTCAGGTGCAGGACTGCAGCTGGGCAAGACATCCCTCTGAGCAGGGGCTTACCCTTCATTGAACTTCGTTCCACAGATTCTCACCTGCTTTGGGCCAGCATGGCTGCTGCAGCCCTGCCTGCTTCTGTGTCCATCCGTCTCTCTTGGCTTCACGTGCTCTGAATCCTGACTTTCCACAGGAATACCAATCCCTTGCAACATAGACTTGTGGTCTGGGAGAAGAAATGTTTAATCTAATTTAGCTGAACTGAGGCAAGCTGGTTTGTAGACACACATTACAGAGGAATAAGGAAAAAGGCTGCCTTTAGCTGCTCTAAAAGTAGAAATAAGTTGGTAGGCATTTCAACAGCAGGAGAGCACCTTCCGCTGGTCCACACCCTGGGGGTGTCCGGGGGCTGGATACTGAACCTTCTCACAGGAAGGAAAACACCTTCTGTCCTGAGGAAAGTGTTTGTAGGAGATATCCCAGGGATGATCCTGGTAACTTATCCCTCCTTTTTTTTTGGCCTTTTTGGTTTTACAGCAGGAGGACTCATTTTGACACAGAGCAGGTACTTTGCATTTTTTCTTTGTACTAAAGGAAATTAAAGCTGCAAATGAAATGGGCAAATCAAAGGAAATTCAAAGTTTAAGACCTACATACTCTTTGAGCTAATTGTCCCACAAGAGCCCAGGCTGCTGCTATGGCCAGTGCATTAAGAGTGAATATCCTGTCTGGCTCATGCCCATTTTTTGCCATAGTTGTATTATTATTATAACATTTTATAGGTTTTGGAATTAATGTACACAGAGTGATGATCTCTGGGCCCATAATAATGAAATATTACTTTCTTAATGAAATTTCAGTCCCAGCTCATTTCAGTGCTGACATTGAGGTGATTGCAAATAAACACTTTCCAGAAGAGTCAGTTAAATGGCTGCATAAGCAATTTATCAAATACTGTAAGATTTAAATAAATAAAAAAGAAATATTCAAGTGTGGTATACTATTGCCTGTGGCTTTGTTCCCAATAACCTCACAACTTGTCTTTCTAATAGTTAGATTCCCACTGACAGAAAACATATCTCTCTCCAACTTGGAGAATTTTATCAGATTTATCTGAATGTCAGATCAATGTGTAGGAAACAAATGGAGTCAGCAACATGATTTAAATTAGAAGTCTAACAATTTACAGTCTTCACTGGTTTCTCATAAACCTTGCTCATGTTTGGCATGGGGTACCAAGGAACTATAAATAACATTCCAAAAGAACATTTATATCTGCTTAGACTCTTGTTATATGTCTTCAACACAGCTTAAATAATGTCAGTAATACCTTCCTCATGAACAGGAAATGAAAAAGTTACCCCATACATGTTTTGTCTTTTAATCAAATATTATTTTCTCCTTAGAACTGCAGAACTGGTGGTGTTTTTCAATATTTATTTTATTTATTCAAAACTTATGTCTACAATTTCCACTTGTTTTCTAGACTTCAGTAGGGTACAAAACCCTCCTCTCTGAAAAGAGGTGAACAGTTTTTCACATCTCTCCTGCAATCCTTCCCTCCTACCCCTTCACCTCAGTTGCTGTTAAAAGTCCAGGCTCGCTCCTCAGGGATGTGAGCAGGGGCAACACCAGGACACCATGAGCTGCCTATGGGAAGAGGCAGCACAAGGAAGGAGAACACTATCAGACATTTCTAGAATGCAATCTGATTATAGCAGAGCAGGAGATGAGAAAGATTTATAGCTGCCCCAAGCTGCTGTCACTCATTTCTTACATTGTTAATTTCTTTCCTTTCTTTCTTTCTTTCTCTCTTTCTCTCTCTTTCTTTCTTTCTTTCTCTCTTTCTCTCTCTTTCTTTCTTTCTTTCTCTCTTTCTCTCTCTTTCTTTCTTTCTTTCTCTCTTTCTCTCTCTTTCTTTCTTTCTTTCTCTCTTTCTCTCTCTTTCTTTCTTTCTTTCTCTCTTTCTCTCTCTTTCTTTCTTTCTTTCTCTCTTTCTCTCTCTTTCTTTCTTTCTTTCTCTCTTTCTCTCTCTTTCTTTCTTTCTTTCTCTCTTTCTCTCTCTTTCTTTCTTTCTTTCTCTCTTTCTCTCTCTTTCTTTCTTTCTTTCTCTCTTTCTCTCTCTTTCTTTCTTTCTTTCTCTCTTTCTCTCTCTTTCTTTCTTTCTTTCTCTCTTTCTCTCTCTTTCTTTCTTTCTTTCTCTCTTTCTCTCTCTTTCTTTCTTTCTTTCTCTCTTTCTCTCTCTTTCTTTCTTTCTTTCTCTCTTTCTCTCTCTTTCTTTCTTTCTTTCTCTCTTTCTCTCTCTTTCTTTCTTTCTTTCTCTCTTTCTCTCTCTTTCTTTCTTTCTTTCTCTCTTTCTCTCTCTTTCTTTCTTTCTTTCTCTCTTTCTCTCTCTTTCTTTCTTTCTTTCTCTCTTTCTCTCTCTTTCTTTCTTTCTTTCTCTTTCTTTCTTTCTTTCTTCTCTCATTATTTTTAGGGGTTTTTTTTCCTCCTGCCCATGTGCAAGGATTTCATTTCCTTCCTTAGAAGAATGGACCCAGATTTTTTCTATCTTCTTATCCAAACACTCCTGTCCAAAATTCAGTTCTGTTCTGAAATAATCTGCTCCCAATCAGCTGTGTGGTCTTTGTTATTTTCATGGAATCACAGAATATCCTGAGTTGGAAGACACCCATCAGGATCATTGAAGTCCAACTCCTGGCCCTACACAGGACAGCCAAATAACTACAACATGTGCCTGAGAGCATTGTCCAAACACTTGTTGAACTCTGACAGACTTGGTGCTGTAACTACATCTCTGGGGAGCCTGTTCCAGTGCCAAACCAACCTCTGGGTGAAGAACCTTTCCCTAAGATCATACCTAAACCTCCCCTGATACAGCTTCATGCACCCTTGGTTCCTGTCACTGGTGACCACAGAAAGAGATCAGTGTTTGCCCCTCTGCTTCCCCTCATGAGGAAGTTGTAGACTGCAATGAGGTCTCTCCTCAGTCTTCTCCAGGCTGAACAGACCAAGGTCACTCAGCTGCTCCTCATATGGCTTCCCCTCAAGGCTCTTCATCATCTCCTTTGGACACTCTCTAGTAACTTAATATCTTTCTTAGATTGTGTCCCCAAAACTGCACCCAATATTCAAGGTGAGGCTGCACCAGTGCAGAGCAGAGCAGGACAGTCTCCTCCCTTGACCAGCTGGTGATGCTTTGCCTGATGCCCCCCAGAGCATGGTTGGTCCTCCTGGCTGTCATGGCACTGCTGACTCGTATTCAACTTGCCACTGACCGGGACCCCTGGTCCCTTTCTGCAGCACTGCTTTCCAGCATCTCATTCCCCACTCTGTACGAGCATCTAGGCTTATTCTGTCCCAGCTGCAGAATCTGGCACTTGTCATTGTTAAACTTCATATGATTGGTGATTGCCCAGCCCTCTAATTTGTCTCTCTGCAGGCCCTCTTTGCCTTTGAGGGAGTCAACAGCTCCACCCAATCTAGTGTCCTTGGCAGACTTAATTAGCATCCCTTCAAGTCCTGCATTCAAGTCATTCATGAAGATGTTGAAGAGCACTGGGCCTAAGATGGAGGTCAGATGAGCCTTGGTGGCTGCAGCAGAAAGGATGCTGCAAAGTATACCGCGCCAGGAGCCCTGCGGCAGCTTTCCACCTTGACACGTCATAGGGAGCAAAGGAATGGGCTGCATAGCTTCATGTATGTTGGTGCAGCCAGTCCCTTGGAACTGGTGCCGAAAGGTATAAGATAACCCATGTGATGGGAGAAAAACTGTGATAACATGCTACTTATAGCAGTTCCCTCCAGCAGCATCTTGTATAAGATCAGGGAGGAGTTGCATCCTTGTAATTACCTTTACTTGTTTTCAGACATCCAGACTCCAGGTTACCTCATTTGCTAGACTCTCATCGCGGCCTCTTGCCTCTCTTGGACAGCTCTTCCCACAGCTAGAGCCTGGAAACCCTCAGCCAGACAACTTTCCAGTGTTGCTGTCCCCTTTGTAACCCGTCTTGCCAGCCCCTGTATATACATGCCTCTCTCCAGTCATCCACTATATCTATTTCCATGCAGACTATTACACCTGTGAAGAAAATTCCTGTGACTGCATCTCCACCCAGCTCCCCACACTCCTCCCGTCAGTAATAAGGAGGTCAGCACAGAGCAGTGAAGCTTCATTTAGCTTGGCTCTTAACAAGGTTTTTAGATTCAGAAGGGTCTTCAGAGCCAAAAAAAAAAAAAAAGTGCCAAAGGCAGAAAAGGAAGGAATACTGACAAAAATTAAAAAGCCACAGAAATGCTAGAAGAAATATATCAAAGAGGTGGCAATTAGATTTAGGTCCTCAGAATGATGTGACAGTTTAACAGGCAGAAATATTTGACAGTCAGTAGCATAAGAACTGGTGGAAAATTAATTCCAAGAATGTCTAGCCATGAAGCCAAATGTCTCTTTACCTACAGAAGCCAGCTACAAGAAAAACAAAACCTTTAGCTTGACCTTCAAACACCAATTAGTGCTGATTTACTGACATGGTTTGCCAGAACATGGACAACGCTTATGAAGACATTGAGAAGACTGTATAATAAATTATATTTTCTTGGAGCTTCAAGGGATGTAGCCAATTTTCCACTTCAAACAGGCTCTGCCAGGGTGTCCTTTTGTTGAGAGTAAGAATTAAATTCAAACAAAACAACAGCTTTATTGCAGCATGTGATTTAGCAATAGATCTGAGGCTACTACTCCATTAAAAAGAAGAATAATTACACACTTTGTTATGAAAATTATATGATAAATTCATGAGAAACCTCTCTGAAAATAAAGGACATGGTAATTCAGTTTTCCACTACCGAGTTATCTCCTCCCTGTGACTATTTGAGGGAAATGGTTGTATTCTGCATGGGGGTAGTCAGAAGTCATTGTAAGTTGCAAGGTCCCATGGTTCCTTCAGTTGAGGGCAAGAAGAAACTCTTTCAGAGTTACCTTTTATTTTTTAAACCTTTTTTCCCTTTTCTCATCAAGTGCTAGGATTATTGGCCATTTCTAAAAGTACCTCCAAAGTTATGTGTCACTCACAGAGCTGAATATAGGCTGTCAACATGCAAGTGAGATTTTTGCAATTTTTGGAAGTGTCTATATTCCATTTTGGAAAGGGATTTGGGAGCCTAAGAGCCCAATTAACTACACAGCTCCTGCAGCATAGCAGGTTACCATGTGTCAGCTAAGCTGCATTACCTCTTTGTGTGCCTGCTTTCAGTCTGTGGCAGCTCTGAATTTACCTCATAACATGAGAGTCTTAAATTAGGTCAAATTACATTGCGCTTGTGTGCACCCAGACACTTAGTGCCATTCAGCTTTTGCACAACGTTTGGGAACTCTTGGCTGGACAAGTTTGAGTAACCTGACCATGTGTTTGATCCCTAAGTACCACTCAAAGTCACCAGGGCATAGTAACAAAGGTGCTTCTGAAAATTGTGCTCAAAAACTGGCAATTGCTTGTGAAGCATCCCTGTCAGATGGAGTTAAGATCCTAGCAATTTTAGGAATACAACAGCAGACAGCCTGTAAAAACATAATGCTCGCCAAAGAGGCTGCTTGTCGTCAGATCATCAGTGTGGCATTGGCCCTTATGCTACATTTTGAGAGTGATTGTCCCTATATAGAAGTTTATTGCTTTAATTTACTTTAACAAAAAGTGTATAATTTGTGTGATGATGCAGATGAAAGGGATGAATTTCATCCATCACAGGTCCACCAATAATTCCAGTAAAGAAGCAGCATCCAGCACAATGACTTGTAAGGAGACCTCAGCCCCAGAAACCCCCCCCATACACCACTTACTTGGATAACAATTCTGGAAACAAAACAAAACAAAACAAAACACTCTTCACCTTAGCACTAACAGGTGAGAACCCAGAGAAGAAGTCCTTGGGGAGTGCCTGAGATACTTGAGAGCAGTCATGTGGCTGGTCACTGGTGAGTTGCAAGTTGTTTTCATGACACTTGTTTTCTGAATTGCTTTCATTCTGGACACTTACCACTTTGCTATAAAGAAACTGGGAAGCTCTTTCATAAGCCTACCATTTTCTCCAGACATTGTAGAGCAACAATGGCTGAAAAAGGAGCAAATGCCTGTGATTCGTGTGAGTGAAGTCATCCAAAGAAATCACCAGAGTGTGGCTTTATTCAGAGACAGCTTATGCTGGAAGAATTTTCTTTTGCAGATACAGTCAGGAGTTATTATACCACTGCTGGCTCTATAAGATTTGGTGGTAGATCACAGATTTTAGCGATTCCCTACTGCCTTGCCAATTTGTTTGACTGGATGTTGAGCTCCTAGTCTGCCTGCTGTCCAGAAATCCTGTACGAAGGCTGCTCGGCATTAAGTGGCAACAGTCAACCTGCACATTTGCACAGAGAGTATTGCGGCTGGGACTCGTTGGAATTGGAGTAAATGCTTCAATCACTGCCATTCCAAATGGGATGAAATCAGAGCATTCTGGATTGCAAATAAAGGACAGCCTCCTTGTGCTGTCTATATAGCACATGTACATATTGATTCAATCTGACTTTAATTCTGTAGAAATAATAGATATTGAGTTTGAATTGATTCAAAGTGAATATCAAAAGTCTGTATAGATTTTAAGTAGCTGATTCTCAGTCCATATTGATGAAGTAGATTAATATTAGCATACCACATTCTGAAAAGGGGAAACTGATACAGATATTTAGGGCCAGTGACTTTTAGTTGTTTGGTGAATACTTCAGGAAAAAAAAAAATCAGCAATGTAAGGAGAAGGCCTATGGTGTCTTGCACTAGCCGAAAACTCAGAAGTCCTGCTCAGAAGCTGGTTTTAAAATTTGCTCTAGCCCAGTGTCCAAAGCCACACAGTGAGAAGAGCCAGGTGAGAGCTAAGGAGTCTCTAATCACTGCTTGTGTTTTCCCACTTCCAACCCAAGCTTCTGGATTAAATATAAATGAGCTGTCAAGTAAATCATAGAAGCATAAAATCATTTAGGTTGGAAAAGACCTTTAAGATCATCAAGTCCAACTGTTAAAGGCACTCATGCCATATGCTAGAAACATCACAAAGCTTTGTTGGCCATATAAAAATTGCTGCACATGGGAACAATAACTCTTTCTTGAAAACCAAATAAATATTGTTATCTAAATCAATCAGATCTGTGAAAGACAGAAAATCCACCCCTTTCAGGATACGGCCATTGTGTAAATGTTTGGAATAAAACAGAGATTTAAAAAATCAGTCTCTTGTACCCGCCCTTCTTAAAGCTATTGCTTTCAAATGTGAGTTTTAAGACCTCTTCTGCTAAGATTTTAGCCCAGAGGAAATATCACTCTCAGTGATGCAACCCTTTACTAATCAGAGTCCTTAACTGAAAGCTAGTCCTCTTGGCTGATGGAGTGACTACTGCAGAGCACATAGTGAAGTGTTGGTCAGATTTTTTCTTATATTTTTTCTCCCTCATTCTTCATTTTCAATTTATGATAACTTGAGAAATAAATTCAAGACAATTTGTAGAAAGCTAGGCAGTCACTGCTTTTTCAGATGTGTACTGTAAAATCTAAAGGTAACTGTATGTTTTCAAATCCAATTTCTAATTGCAAGCATAAAGACAATTGTGTCTGGGTAGATCTAATTTGTTGTTTATATTTAAGTGGAACTTCAGAGACTTGAGCATGTTATTGTACAAAAAAAAAAGAAAAAAGAGCAACAGAAAGGAATACAGCACATCAGAAAAGCTACGCACCTCACAGAGCAATAACAGAGGCACATATGGGGCAGGGATATTCACTTTTATTTTCACAGTACCTTCTGTAATGAGTTTAACTAATTTCTGCCCTGGACTCTCAAATGCAACAAAAAATACAAACCAATAACAGTAACAAGCTTCCTGTCTTGCCAGAGCTTTTTCTGGTAGGACAGGGATGCCTGGGCAGGGAGGACACAAAGGCTTTCCTACAGCGCGCGCTCTTCTCCATTTGGGTCATTCTGAGACATGACTGCAAAATTCAACCATGTCCCTACCAGCAACCCAAATGACCGCAGCTGGGGCCACAGTCACTCCATGTGGCATCCAGACCTATGTAGTTCCCTTTAAAAGCAACTGACCCCTCCATGGGCTGGAATGAGTGAGCCTAATTAGCTATGGTTTGTATCCCAAGGCTGAGCAGGCACCAGCCCTGACCAGAATGCTTCCTGGGAGTGGGGAATCTCTGGGGCCCTGCTTATGGATTCGCTCACCCAACTGTGCTGAAGGCACTTTTTCCTTCAGCAGGGCATGGGCTCCCTAACCAGCCTTGAGGGCAGCCAGCACGTTGCTTCAGAGGTGGCTCGAGGATAGTAGAAAGACAGCAGGTGAATGTGCACACAGGTGGAGTGGCTGCAGTGTTTCCAAGGCAGGACAGGTAAAACAATTCAGTGTTTACGATTTCAAATTACAATTGCAAATGCAATGATGGATGTGGGAAAATATGAAGGAGAAAAAAGAGGGTTATGGGATAACTGGAAGAATATAGCAAAGTTAGAGAGAGAGATGAACATGCAGCTGGCCTCTTCAAGTTCAGCCACCAGTGTGTTTATCATTAAACCAAAATAGAATCATGTGACAGCAAAGTGCAAATTTTAGAAGTTGTTTGGGTTTGTTTTCTTGTTTGCTTGTTTGTTTGTTGAACTAGCATTTGACCACCTTGTTCTTATCACGCTGTCTGAATACTTTGAATAATTAGCATGCCCTCAACAAAAATCTTGCAGTCTGATCAAAGCCAGTGAAGGGAAAGGTCAAAGCACAGGTTATAATGTATGCAGCTTCAGGGAGCTCTTTGTCACACGGACATATGTGTATACAAACAAAATCCCCTCTATATGGTGCACTGGCAGTAGATAAGATTCACAGAGTGTGCTAGTCAGGAAGCAGCATTGTGCTGACAAAACTGCGTGGTGGTGATGAGATAAGCAGTGCAAAATGACCAGCTGCAGAGCAGAACGTTTCCAGGCAGGCCTGGATGTTCATCCTCATGCTGAGACCTGGATTTTGCAGCTATTTTTTCACATAAGGAAGAAATACTGGGAAATGTTTCAGATTTCTCCTAAATGGTAGCATAAAAAGTGATTGTGATAGCCTTACTGCCTGGTTGTTTGTGACTTTACTTGTGTGGCTCCAACCTGGCTCATCACTGAAGTGTTGCTGAAGCCACAGCATATCTTGCTGGACATGAGACAGCTGTACTTTCATATACAAATTCATATATTCAGAGATGCATAAAGTGCAGAGCCAGTAGAAAGAATCACAATAATTTGTTCTGACCTTCTTCACCATATGGGTCATGAAGTACCGTATATATATATATCCACACACACACATACGTATATATATTATTAGGGATAAGAATCAGTGAGTGCCAGTTCATGGACCTTGACTTTGTTTTATCTGATTCAAAAACTGGACTAGCCTGTTACTTATCTTTTCCTCTTCACTGCTCACAATCTTTATTTGGCTTCAGTGGACTTGTCTTTCTCAAACTTATCTCTATATTCCTGTTAGGTCTCTTTGATATACCTTCATATCCAAGGTCTCCTGCATGCTCAGCACCATGCAGAGTTTGCTGGAAGAATCCAACCAACCATTTTTCATGGACAAGGACAGCTGAGCTTACTCCCCTGTATGAGCAGCTATACTTTGCCTGTAGTGCCATTGAACAGAGCTCCAAGACTGGGAGTCTATCTCTACTTTGCTATTTCCTTCCTAAAAATCTTTCTCCTGCTTCTCCCTCTTCTTCAGACATTTTTCCTGTTCACCCCCCTCTCACTAGCAATATGTCCTTCTTTGCTGCCTTGACTCTGCTGCTTGGATGTATTAGTGCTCAGCTACCTGATTACTTTAAATTCCTTTCTCCATTCTATTGATTTTGCCATAACTGAATACATCTGCTGCATCTAACCAATGGGAGGATGAGAAGGCCATTTTTAAAAGGTCTTCCTTAATCCTTGTAAGGGTGGTATGTTACAGCACTCAGCATGAGAGTTTTGGTACTGTCTAGAAATTTCCACAGAACATGTTCTGTATCATTTCATTACCATTCAGCTATTTACTGGTTATTATTAACAAATTTGATTATGGAGGGTCAAATTGTATGTGAAATATACAGTGTTTCCTTTCCCTTGTTCCTCAAAATAACTATTTGTGCCAGTCATATACTGTGCTCCAAGGCAACAACAGTCCCATAACTGCCAAAAACACAGTTGAAGAAGGAGTCTCTCATATTTTCATCTTTCCACTTGCTCCTTGGTGAACATCCTCAGCTTCCCTTCAAACTACTAGCTCCTTCATCTTCATAACCCGCTTGGCCCATACAGCCTTCTGGCTGACATTTTGATCCAACATAGATGCTGGAAATCAGCATCTTAATTTCTGCAGCAACTGCCACAGTACAAAAGTATTGTTCAGAAATTTTCTATTACCGCCTGGAGTGTTAATTTTTATAGTGCCATATACATGTGCAGTATGGAGAAGTTACAGTTGCCATGGGAATGTTAGCAATGAAATTCTTGAGTTCTCAGTGCTTATAAAGTCTCAAATGAATTATAAAGGAGATTTGTTTGCATTTCATTTCCTTTGTCAAAGGCAGAAAAAACCCCACACCCACAACCCTTTGTGACAAAATTTGCCAAATACTCTCCATATTAATGGTTTTCTTGACTTTTTTTTTCAAAGTTTATTTATTTTGCTGTCTGCAAAAAGAAGCTTTTGCTCTTTATCCAACTTTCTGGTGTGGGTTTTTTTTTTTAATTCCCAGGTCTAGTCAACACTGAGTCTGAAGTGCTACTAGAAATCTGAATGAGGTTGAGGTAGTGAATTGGAAAAATCCAGGTTATAATTCAGGCAGTGTAAATCAGTTATGCAAGAATATATAAACTTCAGGTCTGATTTAGGAATTACAAAGGAAAATGTTACCCTCCATAGGTATAAAAATTTTCTGTTTTAAACTGTGCGTTGCTTCCATGTGAGCTCCCACTTTCCCATTCCCACTACTGCACATCACTGGCATTCATCACCATTCTCTTCTTGTTCAGCCACACAGTCCCTTATTATAACCCCAGCAGGAAGTAAGCTAGAAGGATTGATGCTCTAATCTGCACACTGAGGTTGAGCAATATATCATGAGAGTTTATTCAATTCTTACAATGTGAAATGAAAGATGACTTTATTGTTATCACAGTCCAATGTTGTTGTTTACCTGGAAAATCCTCTTTGAGAATTAGTTTTGGAATGTGTCTGATACTTTTTATATTCTCCCCACTTCCTACTCTCCATTAAAATTAGCTCTTAACCTCCTTTTAGGAAGAAAGGAATATGGTTTAGGGTCTGAAGACAACAAGCAACAACATACTGCCGGGAAAAATGTTAAATTTATTTTTTTTCCTTGATAAGAGAATAGTCGATGGAGCAGAACAACCGGAATTGTAGCATCTCAGAATAAAGTAGGGTGCCTAATAACCTGTTACTCTCAAAGCTGTAATTTAGAGGTTAGGGTTGAAGTTAGGGTATTTGTAGCAAAGCCAAGGTATTTGTAGAGCTTATCACTGCTACATAAAATGCTATTTTGCACTCAGGAAAGACATAAAAATGTGTTTTTGTTTCAAATACATACCTACATTATGTACAAAATGCAAAATCATATTACTGCTCTCCAGTCTTTGAAAACTGCATTCATGTCAGTACCAGCTGAGAATTATAGGGATGAATGCAGTGAATGAAACAAATACAGAAGCTACAAAATAATCCTTGGTTTCTGTGTGAGGAGGCATGCAACTCCTTAGAGTAATTTGCTATCATTATAGTACACCAGTACAATGGTCAGGACTCTGTGCGAAGGGGTTGAGATAGGCATTTGACATTAAGGATAGAGGTGTAGGGATGGGAAGAGAAAGAAAGGATATAGCAGAGCTTTGGTAAGAGATGGAAGGAAAAGGGTGTAGTCTGAGGTTAGCTGAGAAAGTAAAAAGAAAAAAGGCAAAGAGTAGAAGAATGTATAAATAACAAACAGCAAGAGAATTCAGAAAATGGATGATAAGACAAAAGTAAGATTGATTAACATATTATTTAGTCATTAACAGTGATCAAGAATGAATACTATGTCAGTGAGCACAGGTGCCTCCATTCTGTTTTGCCTTCCAGAGTGCTCCTTTACAGATTCCGACATTTTGGAAACCTGGTTGTATTGAGGAGGTTGGACAGGAAACTGTGGAGGGCCGTTGTCTCTGCTGGCCCAACTCTACCACAGAAACTGTGTAATAGTCATCAAGTCTTAGAATCTGGAGAAGAAGCAGTCATTTTGGAAAAATTAATAACAAGGACTTCAGTGTGAAAGGGTTTGGATGTAGCAGTATAAGAAGAGGGATGTAGTGATCAGATAATAGTAAGAAAATGACTGAAATGTTTTACCTTGGACTAACGTATTCTCACTCATTTACCTGATAGCACTATACAGACATGTAATTGTTGATTACAGAACTGATCCAATATTGATTTAAGGAAAGGAGGAGCAATTAACCTTGTATTGATGTTTGTTCTGGTCCAGATTAAAAGAGTACCTAAATTTAACAGCTTCGGTCTGATTCTTAATGGTACTGACAATGTCTGTATTTATGTAAAGATAATTTTTTATTTTTTCATTTGCTGAAAATAGAAATCAAAAAGGAGGAGGGAAAATGGTTCTAGAGTGCACAACTGGGGTTAATTACTGAAAATGTCATCAATTTATTTTATATATGAACTTGAATTTGAGAAAAATCAACAGAGAGCCAGAGAAAGAAGAAGAAAGAATAATAAAACATTACTGAATTACACCATGAATAGCGCTGTTTGAATGAGTTGTTTCATAACTGTGAATCAGATGTTCTTTTTCTAATCATTCCCAACACATGTCCTGTACTGGACAGTGTTAACCTTTCAGCTCAGAGAATATGAATTCTCAATTTGAAATGTCATTTGAATTCCTAAATTTCTAACCTTTAAGGGTTTTAATTATTTCTACTCAAGCTGACTAACTTCATGAATTGGACCTACACGATTGATTACAGCAGGGAAATTTGGCTTGGTGGAGCAGATCTTTGTCTATCAAGCTTCAGAGGCACAGTGATGGCTTTGCCAGTCAAGGGCCTGACTTGTAAAGTGTCACTGGCTTAGATACCTGCAAAATTGTATGTGCTCTCAACATTTTCTAAAGGTGCCGGCAGCTCTGTCAGTTTAATACTTTGCAGAACTGGTTAGTATCTCAAAAAACTGGGTCCTAAACTTATTTCATAATCTTTTTCTTGTTGCTTTTGTTTTTGGGGTGAGTTTGGTTTGTTGGGTTTCTTTTGGTTGGTTGGTTGGTTGTTTTTCTTTCCCCCTGGTTTCCTTTGTCTCCTGAAAAATCACAGGAAAATTCACAACAATGCTGTTAAAGCTGCTGTTAAAGCTGGCAATGGAGCATAATCAACCCCATCCTCTCCCCCAAATTTAGTGATTCAGATAAAATGGAATGGTATCCAACCCTAAGTTGTTTTTGTTTTTGCAAAACCAAAACCTGAGTGATGAGGTTTTGCAACATTTAAACACAACCGACTGCAGTTTGTCCATTATAGACATGAGACTGAACTCAAACCCTTTTATCTGGGCTCTGTATCCCCTCTGGACTTTGGTGGTTTGGCTAAAAATGGAACTGGGTTTTAAACCATCCCCAGTTTGGGTTGTGCAAATCACAACCTGAATAATGTAGTTCTTCAAATCCAAAACCATAACATGGCCTTCTTGTTCTATCCCTAATTAAATTAAATGTTTTGTGTCCAGAGCATTATGGAGACTGAAATTTACTGAAGAATGTTATCAGCATAACATAACCTTCTATTTTATTCATTCCCAAAGGGCCTGATCCTGAAATCACAAAGCCCTTTCTCACCTCATCATATGGTCCTTGTGGGCACTTGATGAGATACTTCTGCTTTGAAGAGGGCTGTTACTGCTTTGTTTGAAAATAGTGAATTAACTTTCATTGAATTCAAGAGCAATGTTGCCTTTCTCACTTGTACTTTCTGGGTTCTTTGTTATCCCATATATTTGCAGGTCATGAAGCCTCTTCTGTTTCAGGAGAGGCTGAAAAAGAGCAGAATTGTCCATATCCCTGTCATCAGAAGAGAGTAGCTTTAGTTCTTGAACAATTTTTTTGACCTTCTGACCTCATGTAAGTCTGATACCAGAAGAAACAGGGCTCCCTGTGTGGCATCTTCTGGCATTTCTGATAGACTCTTACCAACTATCTTGTCAACCTTCCTAATAGAGTATCTCCTGTTATAAAAGCAGCCAATGCAGCTTCTAGGACAGTCATTCCAAAACAGCACCTTCTTTAAGGAACTTTTGCCCATGCTGGAATGTTGCTTGTGATGGAGGTATGCTTTCTCACCTTTGCCAATGTCTCTGTCTTCCCTTGCTACCACAAGCAGGGGTCCAAAGGCAGTGTTTTTCCACCTCTGGACTGCCTGTGGACTACTTTGAAAAGGCCAGTAAATGCTAGCTAAGGAAAACAGGCCCAATGTCAACAGGATGCAAGGCAGTACCATATACTCTGCCTCTCCAGCATCATGTTTTAGTGGGTCTGAAAATAAAGAGATGCCTGAAAACCACTATCAGCATTCACAGAGAGGTCTCCTGGAGATCTGGCAAGGGAGTTGAATTCTGCTGAGAAGCCAGCTCCACCCTAGTTTTCAAAGGAGGCAGTGTCCCAGCTCCCCCCCACCCAGGACCTGCTGATTTCTCAGTAGCTACACTAACAGACCAAGAATCCTTTTTTCTAGGTCTTTAAGAGTGTTGCAAGCTAAACTTAAGCAAATACTTCACTTTATTTACTTAGCTGGAACCCATTTTCTGATAATTTCTTACAGGTACATTGTTACTCTTCTGTTAGTGTTTTGCTGTTGCTGACATTCTCTGGTGATTTTTTCCATTTTTTTTTCATGTTTGCATTCCAATAAGATTTAGAAGTAATAATCACAAAGGAGAACAATTTTAAGAGCAGCATATGCAGATTAAAAACACTCCACCCTTTAATTACCAAAACCTGCAAACTTAACAATAATAGTTTTCCTTGTCTGCTCCAAATGCTAAGACTCATATCCTTTTCTGTACAGCTACTAGCTACTCCGAGAAGAAACAGTCACAGAACCAGAGCAAGCTGGACATTTAACCAGATAGCTGGCACAATTACAATTATACCACAAGCAGCTTGGACTAATAAGTTGAATGAAACTCAAAGACCAATGTCATTTTTTGCCTCTAAGGAATGACTTTTATCCAGTATGTTCTCTTAAAAAGAAACAGGCTGAAAGCTAAGGACAAAAATGCAATCCCGTATGCCTAAAGTTAAACAAGGAAACCTGTGCCAGCAGAGCCTCCTTATCCTGCCCGTGAGCCCCAAGGGAGGGGTTGTTGT
Organism: Serilophus lunatus; assembly: GCA_013399895.1. Lineage (NCBI taxonomy): Eukaryota > Metazoa > Chordata > Aves > Passeriformes > Eurylaimidae > Serilophus > Serilophus lunatus. The sequence continues at coordinate 186,867 of VXBA01003793.1, forward strand.
GTGTTCACCCTTTCTGTTCATCCAAAGCACAGGGCAGGGGGGAGAGAGAGAGTTTTGTTTCATGAGAAGAACAAGAGAGGGATCTTCTTCCTTCCTCCTCTTCAAAATCAGGAAAGAAATGGCTGTTCAGATGGGGGTAGGGAAACACAGCAAGGTCATGGGGGAGGACTGTACCTTTTCTTGGGCACCATGGGCTCCCTCTAGGGAGTCTCACCAGTTAGTTGTTAAAGCAAGCAGAACTCCCTTCTCCTTCCTCGTATCTTCCTGTTGACCCAGGGTGTCCCCCTCCTAGTGTTCATTTGGTACCACCAGGATATATTGCTCTTCAGCAATCCCACCTGTTTGACAGCCTGCAGAGCTGGGGAGGAGCAGTAAATGTGCATGCCTTATGTCTGAGTCTCTGTAAATACTGCACATCTGGGTAAGTTTATACAAAGCCAGGGGTGGGAAGTGCCAGTATAACAAATTGTATGATCCATAAGAGCTCAGTTTAGGACTTGTGCGTATGTTTTTAATGCTAATTTGAAGCAAACCTTTTCAGATTCATGCTCCAGTGTCTTTTTTCAATGTCTAGAAATTGTGTAACTCCAATGCCTTTCATCCTTAGGACTCTGCCATTACGTGGCCTATCCTGCTCAGACTCCTAAAATAAAACTGTTAGCAATGCAGACATTTTTCTGTCAGAGAAACTGTCCCCATATAGCTTTTTGTCAGGCTACTGCCAGACACTGGCTCTGGTATGAAGCCAGAGCCAGATCTAGAAGTCTATGGGGCAAGAAGATCTCAAAGCCCCTGAGATCCCTTGTATGGCCTTGATATGGCTACTGTGGAAGGGTTGGGCACAGACAGGTCTAAATGTTGTGCTGTTTATGGTCCCAAGAGGTCCCTGGGCTTAGACTCTGCTGAGCATGGTGAGGCCTCAGCCTCAGTGAGAGACTCGGCAGTATGCCTGGAAGGAAAAGTTGCTCCAGAGGTGTTTCTGCCTCCTGCCATCACCTGGCATCCAGTTACTCCTTCTGAACTTGGAATAAGTTTGGCAAATGTCAAACTATGTAAAAATATTGGTGTTTCAAAACTTGCTGCTTGGGGGCAAAGGGAACATAAAAATATTGGGAGGTTATGGAGCTGCACTAAATCTGTAGGTTTGTTTTAGAACATAACATTTTTCCACTCCCATGTCCTCCACTTTTAAACAAAACGAGGCAAAGGAGACCCTCTGAATCTGCTCCATGGTTGCCGTATGGCTTTCCTTGTGTCACCTGTAAGTATGACCACAGAGAAACTGAAGGAAGCATCGCCAGCTGAGAGAAGTGAGGAAGAGCATGACTGTTTTGAGGGACACAGATGTGGCAGGTCAGAGAGGAAAGTCATAAAGTTTAGGTGTTGAGTTTTTTTAATGAGATTTTTAAAAAAAGCTAGAAAGAAAATACTTGTGAGAAAATTCTCCTCCAAAGACAGTTACGGTGGAAATATTTTCAAGAAGCCCAGTCTTCAGATCTGCTTACTACGTTCGATTAAGTTGCACTGTACGGCTGAGTGCTCAAAAGTTGTTAAAAGCTTTCCTTCTGAGAAGGGCTATTCTCCCTCCCAGCCATGTGCCATGAAAAACAGGTTTCCCACCATCAGACGCAGAACCTTTGAGGCAGAACTGGCTTGAACTATAAAGTTAATAGCATGTCCATAAATAAGTGAATTATCCTCAGACATTTTGGTGGATCTCTTAAAATATTTACTTTTTAGGGGCAAGTTGGGTAATGGGTTTTCCTCAAACCTTAAAGTTTTAGTGGGCAACAAAGAATGCAGAGTGGAAGCTGCTTACCAGATGTTCCACAGCCTGGAGAGATAAAAGGAGATTGTTTTTACAAGTATAAACGGTGATATAGTAGCCTGCACTGTGTAAAGTACATATTTTTATTAAGTTATTATGCAGTTGGACAAATAATTTTCCATATTTCCAAGTCATAACCTGCTTTATCCATGTTGAATATTTTGCCAGTTCTGACTGCTTAGTTTTCAGTTTACAGTGCTGGCAAACTTGTTATGGATTGTTTTGGTTTTTTGGTTGTTGTTTTGTTTTTGGTTTGGGGTGTTTTGTGTTTTTTTTTTAATAAAAACCCTCCTCAGTTTTATTGCTTTAGTTATTTAAAGTTACATAATCTTTTGAAACTTTAGATAAACATAATAAAGCTATCCTCATTAGTAGAGTGCAAAAATATATTAATAGTCCAAAGTGAGTAAACAGCTTGGGGAAATTGCTTACTGCAGAAGACATACACAAAGGCAACAAAGGATTCAGATCTGGACTCCTATAAGTGAACTTGCCCTAGTTAGAAGTGTTGCACTAACTTACTAGATGTTGTTGATCTTGTTCTTAATTTATAAGAGTCAAGCAATCAGAGTAAATTGGGTGAAAGTCTAAAGAAAGAGAACAGAAAGAAGGTAAAGGTTTCTTTTCCCAGAGGATCTACCACATTTTCAACTTTTTCTGACTATATTCATGGAGTGAAAATCTTGAAATTTTGTCTGTTTTCAAATCACAGTAAATAAAGAAACCTGGAGAAGACAATACGCTGTCATCAAAAGAGCGTTTGAGCTTCCCATGTATTCCTGTCTCAAACAGGATTTCCCAGATGTTTGTTATCCTTTTGGGTCCTTTTGAGTTTGGTAGTGTGTGCTTCTCCATGTGCAGTTAGTCTTTTGAAGAAAAAAATATGAGAAAAAAGAATGAGCAAAATATCTCATTTTTCACTCGCCATCTCCCTTGGGCCAATTTTTGTTTTTTACAGCCTTGTGTTATCAGGATACCCAAACTTCTCTCTATTCAAACAGATTCTGTCCTATAGGTTCTTTTTGAAGTTGCAGGTGAGTGTGGAAATCATTGCCTTTGTCCTGCACAGGAGGGATGACAGAGGCCCAAGCAGACAGAAAATGGTAAGATTTTGCAGTAAGTCACCTTTAACAATACACATAAGATATTTGCTTTTATCAAGCATTGGAGTCAGGTGGCACAGACCAAGACAATATGCCTGTGGTTCTGCAAAATGCAGGTTATTTCCAGAACTGAAGTTGAATAAGGCAGTATGATGCTCAACCACTTGTAGAATTTCTTTACTATTCTGGTTGGAATTGGAAGTGAAAGCACAGGTCCCAAGATACTATTAAAAATCTCAGACTTCATGAAGTCCTAGAAAACTGGTGGTAATGTCCACTCACAAAAAATATCTAATCTCATGTTGTGAATTTTGGAGCTTTAGATCGGCCTAGCTTTGAGAATGAATCAAAACAAAACTAAAAGTATAACCGTCAAAGAGTAGTCTGTTGCTGGTGCTGTGAATTAAAGCAATATTATGTGTAGCAAATACTTATAGCCTCTATGATGTGTAATAGAAATTGCCAAAATGCCTTGTTCTTGAAAACACTTTGATTTTAACATTGTGCGACCATGCTGCTTGGTTTGGGCAAGAACAATTGATTCAATTTATATTTATAATAAAAATTAAGATAAAATAATCCATTCAAGTTCTAAATTAGACCACCTTAGGTGCACACTGTCAAATGTAAACCCCATTCATCTGAAACTTGAAGCTCTGTTTCCAGTATCTGAACCTGTGGGATTATACTCTGCAGTTCTGACTACATTTGATTTGTGAGATTTGAAGCAATCCTGTATTTTCTTTCTTTTCATTTTTATCTAGATGAGAAATAAAGCCATGGAAATAAATGGAGCATTATTCTTGGCTTTGGTTCAGTTTCAGGCCCAGGCTCTGAACCCGAGCTGAAATGTGCCATGCAACTTAAATGTTGCTTTCTTGAACTGCCTTTGGTTGGACTGTGCATTTTTCATGGATCAATGCAGTCACTACCTCTGAATTTAATGCTTGAACAAAAGATGGAGTTTTAAAAATCCAAATCGGTGTCAGTAATTGCTGCCTGCATAAAAATTTTCAAAATATATTGTGATATATTCACTTGTGAATATAATCCATAAAATTTTGAGAATCTGCTAAAATTGTATGGCTTAATTTACTCACCTCAAAACATGAGGTGAGTATGGGGCCAGGAACACTCTGGAAGCTGCCTGAAGCTTCCAGGAGTGGAAAAACACAAGCCCCCTCCCCAGCAGAGAAACAAAGGGATAATTGACAACTACAGGAACCAACCAAGCATCTAAGCCCATGTATGGTCAGAGCCAATGAGTGTGTAAGCTTTGCTTAAACCACCCAATGATGATATTGGGCGCGGGGTTCAAATCGTCTATATAAGCTCTGAATAAACACAGGGCAGAGAACCTGGTCACCACCACAGAGTCGTGTCTCTCTGATAAACCAATAACTCAGTTTGTGAGATGGTAGGATGCAACAGGTGAGTAGAGGAATCTTTCCTTTCTCCCAACCAGTAGTTTCAGGAAAAAAAAAAAAAAAAAAAAAAAAAAAAGTATTGTAGAAGAAAACTGGATTTCCTCCCATGAAAGCATGAAAATGAGGAGAGATTTCATTCAGAAGAAAAAACAACCAATGAAATTTTCTTCTTGAAATGTAAATCCACTTGTGTTTTCCACATATGTTTAAATGGGAGCCAGAGAAACTTTAAAAAGTGATGAAAGATAAAAATAAAAATATTAGAGACATCCTAAAATAACACCTAGACTTGTATCACTGTTAAATTCAGAAAGGAAAAAAGAAGTCTAAACAACAAAAGGAATATTATTTACAGTTTGAAAGATATGTAAATAGCATTAGGAAAAACACATGTGCTTTGAAATTGCATATTAAATTATCCATGGGTTTTTGGCATATGATTCACCAAAAGTATCATGTTTTAGAAGCTTTTTATTTTTCAGTCTTTACTGTCCCTTGTCTTGGTCACCATGTCTTGTGTACAGCAATAAGTCCCATTGCAAGAATAGCTGGTCTGTGGTGTAAGGTACTTAATTACTTTTTATTGAATATTCCTGTGAAATAAGCCTTTTAAATTTTTTTATAATTTCAGACACTCCTGTGAAAGATGGATCCACTTCTGCATTAGAAAGTAAGTGAAGACAAGTTGTATCAAGCAACTCTTAGTTGGGTTACTCTTTAGTAATTGAGCGATAATCAATACATTTGGAATAGCAGTCCAATCTCATTTTGTATGGTCTCCTGCCAAAAATGTCTAGCAAGATGATGTCTGGGTATAAGTCTAGCCTGAGGCTTTGTTGGAGAGATGTCTGGAAGCTCATGAATGACCACAAGAGATATCAGAACTCCACCAGTGAGATCCTCCTCCAGGAGGGTAGGATTTAGAAAATATTTTATTTAACATGATGACTCCACATTCTGCCCCTCTACTGGGTACATCACTGATCTGTGAGACTTACAATTACTGAAACACTGATGTGTTGCTTTACATATTCCTCGTGCATTGAACTCTAACAAAAGTCTTCCCGGCTGTTAAAATTTCCAATGTTTTCTATTTTCTAGGTGCCTCAAAAAGCCCAGCCCCACCTGGAAACATGGAGGCATGGTATTTGCTGTACAGAATTTTTGCAAGAAATTCTATATATTGCAAGAAATGCAACCTACTATATTAAATGTAGGCAGAGTTTAGGCTTTGTGGACTTAAGCTATTATTATGAATGGTGGTTCAGCGCCACAGCATTTTGAGGTTATTTGGCTGCTCTGAACAATCAGATGAAGACATTATCTCCCTAAGCCAATACCAAGAGGGCAGCCAGAGCAGCTGCCCAGCCTTCCCAGTGCTGTCTGCTCCTACCTAGCTCAGGTGCTGCTGAAAACACCAATGGGTAAACTCAATCACCATGTGAGAGTGAGGTAACTAGGCTCCCTGCTTGGCTAGAAGACTTGCAATTTTTAATAGCCATTAAAAATATGTTTATTTTTTGCTGTTCTTGGCTGATCTTCTCCTTTCATGCTGATTAACAATGCTCTGATCTTTTACTGCTGCCTCTTAGTAACATAACAGCCTTCCAGGATGGAAGAAGGCCATGCTATTCCTCTAAATAGTGTTTATATACCCTGCAATAATTTTTATTTCACGGTTGCTGTTCTTGATAGTTTCTTCAAGATCCTATTCCACACATTTTTTTTTTTTAAATTTAAGGGCACTTCTCTTAATATTCCACAGACCTTTTATTTGTTTAATTTAGAATTTTGAGCATTGCTTCTTTGCCTGCAATCCTTGCAGACATTTAAGTTACCATCTGTGATTTTATGACATTGATAATGATTTCTCCTTTTGTTCTGAATGAAATATTCTATGAAATGTATTCTTTTAATTAATGTGATGTTCTTTTTTGTCAACAAGGGAGAGCAGGACTCAGGGAGTAGGCAACGGTATATGAAAATGTTTGCCACTATCTTGTTGCTGCATGTCTAGACTGAGGAACTTCGCAAAACGGTTTTTTACAAGACTGGTTTCTCTTTATTTTCTCTTTTGCATTTGATTGCTCTAAATTAATCTTCAAGAAGTGATTTTAATAGCTGTTAAGAGTGTGACATTGCTAATGAAAATGAACAGATTGCTTCTCAGTTCTACAATAAAAAAGTGTCTGTAGTGGTGCTATTAGAAGAGAAATTCTGCATGTGTAATTGATGTTTCCCTTTCCTATATTCTGTTTGTTTATAGTACAACAAAACAATCCACAGTTAAAATAATTGCATGTAGCAAGCAGACAGTTTCAAATTAAATCAAATTTGTTCTTCTAAGTGGCATACTGTGAGACCTGTTGATGATTTAAATAGCAGACACATACATATGAATCCCTTTAATATGCTTATTTTTTAATTAAAAAACCCCTACATAAATGGAAACATTTAAAAATGAACTATAATCACAGAAATGCTTCAGCTTTTGCAGGTGGGCAGAGGAAATTCTACTTTACTGCATAAATCATTTAAAAATGTCTTGGCTTGCAAAGCTCCTAAACTCTGCTCCATCAATGGACTATAAGTGTTCTGGAGACAGAGCGTGGACTGGGTCTATTAAACAGAAAGACTACCAGGGGACACATGGCATAAACTTGAAGAAGACCTTGTGGATAAAGAGATTTATGCAGTGGAAGATTCTTAATCTTCCCTTCATGAATTGATGCCTCCATTAAAAAAAAAAGCCAACAACAACAAACAAAAAAACCAAAACAACCAAAAAAAAGACAGAAAACCCAACAAGAAATATTTATTTCCAAAACAGGTTTTTGTTTATTGCTGCACTCAGGGTTTTATCTCACGTTGTCTTGTTTCCACTATGGATCAGTGCATTTCACTCAGGTTAAGATTTACTGTGGCTCTAATACTTTTGTTTTTACAAGAGAGAGAGTTATCTTAATACCTCTATTATTTCCTGTGTAATGACAAGGTCATAGTGCTGTGGAATATGGATGCTCGTGGGAGAAAGAGGCAGAGAGTAGTATTATCTCTAGAAAAACACTTTTGAAAAGATTTTTCTAGTATTTTTGAGTCAGCCCAATTGGCAATGGCCTTAGCTACGTTTGGAGTAATTTGGTGGTACTTATCTGAAGCTAGCAATTTACTACTTCTGAAAGTTTAGGAAGTTCTACTTTAAGGTCAATACTGATTCAGATTAAAAATGTGTGTTCTGTTTTTACTAACAATATTCTTGTTTCATGTTTACACAGCCTTTGCGGGGGCTGCAGCCTTGCTGGGCTAAATATTGCACAAACCCAAAGCAAGAAAGTATTCTAAAGGTCTTACAGATCAAAATAGATGCTATGGAGCACAGGAAAAAGGCAAATATCTCTGTTTTGCACAGAGAGAATTGAGGCCCAAATCCTCCAAAAATGCTTCCCGCTTGTGTACCTAAATCTCACTGAAATTAGTGTGAGCTAAACAGCCAAGTGCCTTGAGCATCTGAGATGTGGATAGCAGACCTGTCCTGAGATGACCCCACACAGCATGGTTGAGACAAGCCAGGCAGACCCAATGGGGATGCAAGATAGCTTGGCTTGTGGAGTTGCATCTGTAATACCTCTTCAGACTGATCAGACTCAGTCGCAGATCACAGTCACACCCTTATCCACGCTCACTTATGCACAGTCATTATCCTTTTCCTCTAGCCTTCTGATTTCTGCATTTGGTATGGGGTTTTTCAGTTTTGAATGTAGTGTTAATGAAATCAGCAGGGTCATCTGTCTACTGACCTATACTGGCACCTTCCTAATGACTGGTACTTGGGCATTTAGGGAGTCTGGAGCTAAACTGTCTAACCATCAGTCTTTATTCACTGTCACTATTCTATGTCCCTCAAATACTGCATATAATGATTCTTTGTGTAATTGCAGTTGTAGTCTTGATTTTTTGGGTTTTTTTTTTTGTTGGTTGGGGTTTTGTTTGTTTGGGGTTTGTGCAACACAGGTATGCACACACAATGGCATGTTTCAAAACAGGTGGGTGCTAACAGCACAGTGGCAGTGAAAGAGCAGAGGTCTGTTTCCAATCAGAACAGTTAGTCAGCTCCACTGGCATCACTGAAACTCACAGAAGTACTTTCAAGAGGCTTTGCTGTGTTCTATTCACAAGGCTGTAGCATTAGCCAAAGCCCAGATTAACTGTCAAAATCAAGCTAAATCAGGACTCAAATGGCCCCTGAAAAAGAAAACCTTTTCTTTATAGGAATGTTTTATCCATGGTGAATAAATCTTACAGGATCAAACATGTCAATAGTGAAAAATAAACATGATGCTAGCAATTCACTTTAATCACATCAGACAGTTATTAGTAACAGAACAGGAGGAAAAAAGGGACAATTATACTGAGTAGCTTCCTTTAAAAAATAATAGAAGAACTATTTCCATTTGCTTGAGCTGCTCTTTTCCTATCCCGCTGTCTTCATCTCTCAGCTGCCAAGGGCAGAATGATGTGATTCATAGACTTTTTAATTGAAATTGTATGCAGCCAAATCATAGGGCTGCTGCTCGCTTGGAAGTCAATGGCAAAATTCCCACTGGCTTCAACGCAAGTCAACTTAGTCTATCAATGGATAGAGAAAAGTATAGCATCAACCTGGGCCATCCGGAACAGGGTCCCTTACGTTTGTGGGACCATGTCCTGGTTCATGTCCCATGGTACCTTACTGGTTCTTGCATAAATGCAGATACTGTGGTTTCATCTGTCTCTTTTTAGAGTATGTACTTCAGCCCAAATGATTTTATAGTTAAGTTCTGATGTTTAGCCTAAATTTGTCATCTCGGTGTGTTAGGCTGTTCCAGCACATCCTGTCCCTTTTCAAATAAGGACTATTTCTCTTTAGTTTATTCTCTGAAGAGTAAGATCTCTTAGAACATCTGGTTTGAAGGCTTTCTTTATTAGCTTTAAAGATTACACCAGTGTAACTCTACTTCAAATCATCTTTCTTCAAATCTTCTGTGCTTTACCTACTCATCTATGAATGTTCATCACTTTTTCTTACCCTAAATGCAACTCTATGTAGGGTGCTGGATGTACAGCTGCAGGATCCAAGGTTTCAGTGCCAGATCCTGGATGGTGCTAAGTGGCTTGGTTTGCTCCAGCCAAGCACTTGAGAACTGCTCAAAACCAAAGCGAGCGAATAATCCCAGAAGCAGAGGACAGCATCACTGCTTACACGCTTTATTGCTGAGTGGAATTGAATGGACTTGTCAGCCCCCAGCTAATAAATTGGAATGATTACCAGGACTGTAGGCAGACAGAGACCAGGGAGACCAGGCCTGTCAAGCAGTGCCTTTACAACATTAACCGAAGAAGGACTTCTTTTTAAAGAAAGATGCTTTAGTTAAATGTATGTTCAAAATCTACAGTCGGAGCTAATTATTTTGTTTCATTTTGAATATTATTCGGATGCCTGATTGATCACTCAGTCTGCTAGACTACTATCAGTGATCTTTGGGCAGTATAAATGGGTTATCAGCTCTTCTACTGCTCACGAAAGATGTAGGATTGATTAGTGCCAGAAAAAGGCTCTCTAAATCCAGTGGTTCTCCATCTCTTCCATATTGTGACCCCAAGTCACAAAAAGAGGGGAGTTTCAGGATTCCTCTTCTCTGATTCTAATAAAATAAAGAAGGTGTTCTACTAGGTGTTCTAAAGGTGATTCTTGCACATGTGTATACATCCCTGTAGACTCATATCCAGGAGACTGATTTTACTATTACTTACTTGTTGGAGTAAGGATCTGCAGCAATGCAAACCTCATCTCTTTCACATCCAGTTACAGTGAAGTCCTTCATGGCTTTGTAAGTCAGTGATCTATAAATCTGCTTTGCTGCTTGTTTTTGCATCTCCCAGTCTGAAAGTGCCCTCTTTAGCTATTTGCTTTCTTCTGGGCTACTCTAAATCTGCTCTTTTTTGAATAGATGTACCATCCTTGCTGATTTGAGGAAAGAGGAGAGAGATGGTTGATATATTTAAAGGAAAAGGAAAAGGTTTTGTTATGTTTATGTGAATAGGTTGTCTGATCACAAAATTAATATAAAATTAATTTGATTTTCATGAATTTTACATGATAAGGGATCTTTGAAGTGTAGATAGTTACAATTTCTACAAATTTTTAGTTCAACTGATTAGTTCAAGTGAAAACAATCAAGTCAACTCTGTCAAAACCTTCCCCCATGTACTTCTGGTGAGCTGGGCAGTGGTGTGCTGTTGCAGAGCAGTGCACTAAACATCTGTGCAAATTTGTAAATGTAAATGCATTTCAGAGCAGTAGATTTTCTCAGTAATAAGTGGAAATGGCAAAAAGAGTAGTATATCTTCAGATGAAAAGTTTTTTATAGGCCATCCATATGTTTTTCTGAATTTTTTTTTCACTTCGTAAGTGCAATTTAGGCTATTTTGATCAGAGACCTTGCCATACCATCTATTCTGTTCTGCTGTCTCTTCCCACAATTTCCATGTTTGAAGGAATTTTCCCTCAGGAAAGATCGTTTTTCCCACAGACTGCAGACATCTGGGAGGCAAAATGTATTGGGGTCAGCTAGTCTGAATAGGGAGAGCTGGCACAGGAAGGGTTCTACTCTTCCCTGTTCCTCTTCCCAGCTCATTTGAGACTGAGGTTTTTAAAGAGTGGTGGGGAGCATCATATAACAGCATATAGATCTCAGCTATCCCTTCTGTATAAGACGGGATAGACCCTGGGAGACTTTGTTCCTGCTGATCATGGCAGCATTGACAGGAGCACACTCCCTTCTCACTAGCTCTTGATTCCCATGGAGTAGGTTTGGGTAGAGTCCTAGGTGTAACTTTGTTGTGAAGCTAAAATTTTGAAACTTCCCTTTCATTGTGACTCCCCTTCCCAAATTTCATTGTTACATTGGTAGTACTACATTTGAGATGGCATAACTCAAGGCACTTTATGCTAGTTGTGGAAGTACATAGAGTTGTACTAGGTGGCATTGAAATTTATGTACTATGATCTCATACAAGTAAAATAGGACAGATGTTGTACTTGTTGAAGCAAGTACACTCTCTCTGAAGTACTTCTCCATGCACCTGTTCTACATGCATTAAATAAATCACAAGGGAGACAAGAATGATATTATTCTTTGACTAAAATCCTAAACCAGCTTTTAATGAGCCATACATTAAATCTACACTTATCTTACTATGCTGAATAGTGCAAGATTTTTCTCTGGTCTTCTTAAACATATCAATGGATCTATAGCTGACAATAGCAAGTCACTATAGCAGATCAAATGTAGGGTAAAAATGGAGTTTTGGCTGGAAAATTTCACAGTGATTTTCTTTCCCCTTCTCCTTCCAAGTTTTCAAATGATGCTATGGAACTGACATTTTACAGTTGTCTGGACAATAAATAACCCTTTCAACTGAGGTAAGTCTGGTGCAAGAGAAAGGAGAGCTGTGAGAAAAGATGACTCAAGTTTATTCTAAAATGATGCTTCAAGGAATTGAACAAATTTAGAAATTCAGGGCTCACCAACATCTGGTTTGTATCAATAGAAACCAAAAGCTTATAGAAGTCTGGCTGGATCATTACACTGTGTCTGTGCAACTGTGTGTCTTAACTTCTGACGTTACCTGAGAGATTACGGGACTGGACGATGCTCATGTTTCTTCAAGCACACATGTGTGTGCACACCGCCCCACACACACCTCAACATAAGTGTATTCAGTTGCGTGAGCAGTGCCATCTCTTATCAGCAGTCAAGTCACCTAATTTAGCTACCTACATCTTCCACTAAGAATATAGTAGACCTTTCAGAAATACTGGGTTCTAGTCTGTATTCAACTGACTTGTCTGCATAACTTGGGGATGCTTCTTTCATATAGCAGTGGTCACAGTGCTCTCACAGGCAGAGGAATGCCTCGAATGCTATGTCCACTCAGCTGGATAAGGGCCAAATTCCTCTTTTCATCTCACGGAAGTAACTGAGCTGCAAGACCGTACTGTATCTCACTTGAGAGTATCTCTTCCTTCTGTTGATGGTGAACCACAGGAAACAGCATTAAGAGATGTGTGATTTTGGCTAATTAGTTACTTGCTAAGGGGGTTAGACCTTACTACTTGAGAGGGTATCAATTTCCCTTCAGTTTGCCAGTGGACTAGTAGTGGGTTAAAGAAAATGCAGAACACACCTGGGAGAATGGGTTAGGCCTTTCCACCCTCTCCCTTCAAGATGAGTGCCCTAACGACTAGCCTGATAGGAATCATATTTCTTACTGCCTCTTCTCTGACTTTGTAGCTCGTGCATTCCTGTGCTATGGCTCAGTTTCAAGAGGGAGAAGGAGGAATGCTCTTCTTCACCAGCATACCCTATGGTCTGGTGGTTAGAGCACTTTTTAGAGAGTGAGTGGACTTCATCCCTCTTAGGCTGATCAGTCCCTTTTGCTTTCTGCTTTCACCATTTGCTATCCAAAGGCAGATACCAACACTACTTCTGACTGTCTTTGACTCTTCATGCTTCTCCTAGGAACTTGTGCAGTGTTGAGGTGCAGTAGTCATGCACTGAAATAATTCTGCTGCAATGTTTTTTACGCCTGTCTCTACAGAGCATGCACTTTTGGACATAAAGGGAATAAAATGGAAATGCTCAAGGAACATTTATAAAGGAACAAATGAATCTGGGTTAAATAGTGGAAGGGAGATTGGATTAACATTTGTTCAGACCTGCTTGTGCCTGCAGGTAAGATTTGAAGAACAGGATGCCATCTAGATTATCTGCAGAATTCACAGACAGCACTGCTCTGGATGTCATCCTGAAGTGCTCCAGTCCTTGGGAGCAGATGTCACTGTTTTAGTCCTTCAGGAACCCACACAAAAGTTCTTGGTTTAAAAGCAGCAGCACATTCTTTGGAGATCTATTTCTGTGTGCCAGCACCTTCCCACAACTACACGTATGGTTTCTGATTTCCACTACTTTGATTATATTTCTCCTTGTTCAAACACTGGCAGGGCTTTTGTTTGCAACTGTCTTGTTTTTCTTTCCTTGGAAATAAACATTACAAGTAATCTGTGAATCTTTTGGGTTGTTATATCAATAAAAAATGGCTAAATCTGATCCTAAGTGTTATGATGTATAATATGCGTCTAAAGTTCCTTTGTAACTAGTCAGTTAAAAGAAGTTCTAATATACAGTCCGTAAGTCTTTAATGTCTTCTGTATTAATGTGTACAAAGGGAGTACTATAGCTTACCCAGCTAAAATCATCTTATGTTTCAATGTGTTTTAATTTCTATCTTTGCATAAATGCTTAGGAAGTAACGAGCTGAGAGTGTCCTGATTAAATTAAAAATCTTTGTACCTAGATATTTAATTTAATCAGCTAACAATATTTCAAAGCTGCTTTTACTTTTTCCCCTCCTTATAATGTGAAGTATTCTTAAGATGCAATGATCTAATGGCAGTTAGAGAGAGACATGTATATGTGTTTTTATGCCCCAGTGTCTTTTTTCATCCTCCTTTTTTTTTTATCACTCTCTACCATTTCTCCTCCTTGTTGCCAGTTACTTTTCATTTCATTCTTGTCTGCACTTATTTTCTAAAGATAGATAGAATAATAGGATCACAGAGTCATTTGGGTTGGAAGTGACTTTTAGAAGTCATCTAATTCCAGCCCCACTGCTGTGGACACCTTCCACTAGACCAGGTTGTTCAAATTGCCATCCAACCTGGCCTTGAATGTTTCCAGGGACAGGGCATCTACCACCTCGCTGGGCAACCTGTTTCAGTGTTGCACCACCCTCAATGTAAAAAAAATCATCTTTATATCCAATCTAACTTGACTTTCTTTTAGTTTAAAACCATTATATCTTGTCCTATTGCAATACTGTGGTGTTGTATAGAGAAGAAAATGTGAAGTACTTGTTGACTTGTAAACTGTAATTTGACTTCTAATATCAAAAACATGTGATCAGTAAAAGAAAAATTTTCAGAGCTTTTGAGAACTCTTTGGAGAGCCTCAAAATCAGTTGATGGAAAGCACGAAACATCCATTTCCTATCATATGTTTCTTCCAGTTTCCAAAATAGATAATTATGGTCAATATTGTTTAAATTATGCTCTGGAAAAAATTATTTAAATAGTACAAGATTCCATGACATTAGGAAAAGCTTATAGCTGCTTGAGAGAGGATGCTGTGTCTAGTTGCCTAGAAATGTGGTTGAAGTCCAAACGGACTTTGCTGAAAGGATCAGAAATCTGTGCTATCCCTGCTATGTGGTTTTTGTACACATCTGGTGTGGCACATATTTACTGGTGAAGCTAGAGAAGGAAAGAAGTGGTGGAGTAACAGTGTTTCTGATTTTTATTTCTTCATGAACTGTTTTGCTATTTCCCCACCCCTTCTCTTCTGAAAGAACAGGAATTTCTCAACCCTTCTCTCCTGTTAGTGTTGAGAGGTTGAAAAGCCCAGGTGGTAGCATTTTCATTACTTGGCTTATGTCAAATAGATGATTCAAATAGTTTTGTTCTGGCTGTATTTAAAAAATAAATGGAGAAATTACTACTTCAGTTTTTTTCAGACCTACATATTAAGCATATGTGGCAGAGTAGTAGAGAAAAGACCTTCAGTTGGACGCGAAATGACACCGATTATGTGGATGATTATGATTAGATTTATTTAATACAGTATTTAAATATTGCCAATGCAGTATATAATAGAAGCAGTTCTAAAGGGTTATGAGCAGGTTCAGCTAGAAACATACAGGTTTACACCTTTCGGCCTTGCAGAATGCACAATTGCAAAGCAACAAAACACCTATGGAGCTACTTTAGGATTTTACCTCCACACGTGACCTTTGCACTTTTACTCATCCACACAAAAATGAGGGTTCCCAGACTTTGGGCTGGACATACCTTGCAGGTATGTCTGCCTGAGAAAGGGTATGTATGTGTGAACCCACCCAGAAGCTGCCTGCAGTCTTGTGAGACTAGTTTTCCCATTTGGCCCTGCCTCCAGCAGCATTTTATACCCTTTTGCAGGCTAATGTGCACCAAAGCCAATCACAGTCCTCACATCTCTGGAATGCATTCATTATTTTGAGCATCCAGACAGTTCTTCCTGAAATTTCCATATGGCATTATCTTATTATAAATCACATTGCCCAGCAGTGACAATCACAAACGAGAGGATACATGTGGGTGTGTATGGAGGACACATGGAAAGACTGGACTATCTTTCATTGTGGTCATAGCAGAGCATAACAAGCTGTTTTCAAATTAAAACCACCTACCCGAGTCTTAACAATAACTGAATCTTAACAATAGGCCCCGAGGACAGTCACATTCTCTTCCTTTCCTTTCTGATGGGGCCTGAAAGATGAGGCAGGGGAGCTCCCGAGAAGGCTCAAAAGCCAGTACTCAAGAAAGTGCACATGTGGATAAATCTGGGCAAGGGAGTGCTCCCTGCAATCTCCTAAGTAGCATCTTGCACTTCTGATTCTCAGTCCCAGAGTCCAAAACATTGTCTGACTTTACTGGGGCTTCAAATTTTCACCTGTTTACATATAAATTATGTCTGAGTGTAGGAAAGTGGCTGGGGATAGATGAGAATTAAAACACAGGAATTCTTTTTGCTCTCTTCAGGCAGAGATGAACATACTGAGGAAATTCATGCTACTTGTTTGTCTCCAGTTTGCATCTATGCTCTTCTATTCCCAAAGCTTATGTAGCGTTTGGAGACATGTAATTTATACATTATGCAGGTTGTACCTTTGACTCCAGGTCTGGCCAGTGACACAGATTATGATGACTTTGATGGCTATGTGATGTTTGGATGGAATGACTTGCTCTTAAGCCTAAATAAATCTCATCACTAAACTCTCACAGCAGGGTCTTCGGGAGAGCAAGGGAGTGGGGAACATGAGCTATATTTTATTGCACAGCTCAGCCCACTGCATGTGAGGTATTTTGGTGTGGTTTTGTCTGAGGAAAACCAGTGCTGTTCCTGCCACACCGGTGCAGAGAGGCTTACTCGGATATATCAGGCTTTGGTTATGTACCTTTAAGCTCTTGGATAAGCCTCATTGATTTTGACTAATAATATACTTAAGCAGAGGTTAGCTTTTTGTGCTGGGTTGGATTGGTGCTATAAGGAGCACTTGTATTCATTTTCTTCCTCCTTTTTTAAAGTGGACAATATTTTATTTTTAAAAAGAGCACAAAGGAAACAATGGAAAGGACAAAGAGGAAACTGCTCCAAGTGCTAAAATTTTGGTTTAGTTGTGGACATAATGACGAGATGTATTGCCTTTCCTAGGTCTGTAGATTAATGATTGATTTACCAGGAAATGTGATGTTATTACAAATGTGGGGCCTAATTTGGATTTTGTTGCTTGGGAGTTGCCTGGGTGGGGAAAGAAAGTGGGATCCAGCCTTTATTTTTGCTCCTCTTCTCAGCCTTGGGAATGTAGATGTTCAAATAACATCTGTCCTGCTTCTTTTGCATGGTCTGCTTGTCACTGCCATTTGCTGAAGCAGACCAAACAGTCTTAGCACAGGGGAGCCCAGACTGCACACTTACTCTGCCCTGTCAGGCAGTAGCTGCATTTTAGAAGGAAACCGCAGTACAACAGTGGGATCTCAGGTTCCGTGCAGTGTGTGCAAAGCAGTTTCATTTAAAATGTCACGTTTACCTTGGCAGAGCCACTCTTTAGTAGGGATTAAGGCTGCAAAAACCACTGAATCATACTCTCTGTTTCCATCCATGTGCCAGGTCACAAACATAAATTGTAATCTTGGCCCTCATCCGTCATCACATAACGCTCTGGCATACTTTTTTCATTCCCCGAATATGAGTGGAATGAGAAGGTTACTTGGAAAGTCATCTGTCTGAGAAGCTGTCCTGTTATAATTAGTAGGCAATCTTGAATTTCATCTCTGGAAGATTATGAAGTGAAGAGGAGGGGGAATGAGATGTGTATGTTAGGTTACCAGGGTGTCTGGTAAGCCAATTTAACCATGACTCAAAAGGATGAAGCGAAAAATGTTGGAGGAATAAAACAATACTATTTTACTTTTTTTTTTTTAAGAAAAAAAGAGGTGTAAAGATGACCTCAGCCAAATTTGAATCTAGATATAAGTTAAATTTCAAGCAATTCTAAACTTCAGGGGGATTTAGAGGTGGGAGTTTGATTTGGCTTGTGTCTGGTACCAAAGATTTGCTTTTCTTTCCAAAGGCTTCTCAGACACCAGAGTGAATGAAAGGCAGCTCAAGGTGTAGTCAGAGAATAAGAGAAAATAGAAAACTGAATTGGGTATTAGCTGTAAATTAATCACATAAAGTTAGCAAAGATGATCTTGCAAGTTATATGAAGTTGTCTCTTTCCTCTGCACCTCTTCAGATCTGTACTACAAGCTAAGGGCTGTTGTCTTTAGCTGTACATCTGTCACAATACCTGCAAGTTGTGTACAGTCTTATTTGGCAATATTTTTCAGAGATTGCAACTGCCAACCTTAACCGTGCTGGTGCTGTAAGTAAGACAAGAAGGACCTTTTTTCATACCACTTACGTTTCTTCCAAATACGTGGAGAATATTATTCTTTCAACTACCTTCAGACAGACTGCTAAATGAAAGTTTGTACTTCAAGCTTTTGTGACATATAAGTCCTCTTTTATTTTTTTTCTTTCCTTAGTCAGGAAATGTGTTAACATTTTTCCAGTGGCTGTAATGTGGGATATTAGATGCTCTGAGAGGAAAAGAAATGCTTAAGGCTTCCTTCCTCTGTCGCTTCATTAATGCCAAGAAGGAGGCTGGATAGTGTTGCTTTAATTAGCAGGCTTTTGGTAAAAGCAGTGGATGGTGCTACCTGTTTGCAGCTTTACCCAGCAAAAACTACTTCCTAGAACTGGGCATTGCCTCTTGAAAGAGCAATGCTTGTCATGTATTTGGCTATATGTGTTATAATTTACAATTTTATTCTTGACTCCTACTAGGGACTGACTTAGACCTTGAAATGAGGATTGTGTTTCCTCTACTAACTAACTTAATTGCTTGGTCACTTGGCATCACTGAGATTTTTGCCTCCTCTCTAAATCTTTGTGTCATGTAGTCTTTTGGTACATAGATTTATTTAGATATTTTTTGTGAGACTATAAATTAGAATACTTTTTATGATGTTCTTGATACTTTATTACTTACTGAGTTGTACCTGAATTGCTTCCCTTTTGTGTTTGCTATCAATCTTTGCTCATATGAAGTAACGCTGAAAATCACCATGTTTGGGCATTCATAAGGGAATAGTGGTCTGGGTGAATATTTGGTTTCATCCTGGATAATACCCGCAGAATTTCACAGGTGTCCAGTCATGTGTAGACAAGCATGATTTGGCTACATGACCAGGAATTTCTGTACCCATTGCCATGCTGGCTATTGTCATTGTGCGTACAAATGCATCGCTTCAAGTGTCAAGTGTACATCTATAGCGCACTGTTCCATGAAAGAATTTTATTCTAAACCTGGCAGTGATGCCTGGGTTGCCTCCTGAAGAATGAAGCTTTCTATTTCCTCTCTTTTTTTCATTCTTACCATCATTATTGCTGGATTTTTACTTATGTAATTCTGGTTTGAGTTCCCGTGAGCTCTTCCTCAGCATTGTTCCAGTTTGTTCTGAAAGCACGTATTAGGCAGTAAATTACAAAAGAACTATTTCTAAATGGGAAGCATTTTGAACAAAAGAAGAAAACTGTAATTATTCCAATGAGGATTTGAGCAAGCCATCAGAGTTAACAGTGCTGCTTTTCCAAATGTGCCACTGTTTTGATTAGCTGATGCGCTTATACAATCCCTGCCGTGGCAGTGACCGTAAGCGAATGCCTGTAACCACAGGCAGAAAGCTATTAGAGCCAATCCATAAAAAAGCAGCTATTTTGGTTTTATTCTCATCAAAAGCCTACAGTGCCCAAGTGATACCAGCTAAGTATTTGTGCCTGTGGGATTGTTATTTCTCTCTACCGTTCAAATTTTATTTTATTTTTCAGAATGGCTAAAACTTGATCTATTAATAAGGTTTATAAAAAGCGCGTTCTTCAACGCATTCCTTGGGCAGTGCCAGAAAACAGTCCTTGATGCAGAAAAAACAATCCTAACTCTGCTGACCACTTGAGGGAGGTGGTGTGTTGTCTGCAGGGTGGAACCAAAATGAGTGTTGTTTCTAGCTTGCAATAGAAATATCAAAGTTTTAAGTCTTTTGTAGGCAAAAGGGAATACTGGACATCAGAAGTGGCTGCTTTTCCTCACAAAGCCATTCCCCATGCAATCTATGATAATTCATTTGTGACTAGCCAGTTCCTGCTTTCTGAAGGGCATAGAGTTTACAGAATAAAGACAAATTAAGCCAGGCCAAATAAATGTCTTTGTTTTCACCAGAAACAAATTAGAAAAAGCAAAATCTAAGGAAGGGTTCTAAAAGGCAGCAGAAGAAAACGTGAGATTTAAATAGCTGTTCAACATATTTTTCAGAATAAGGATGTTTACTGACTGGCCTGAACTCAGGTAAAATCATGAATGTGAAAGTTCTTCATTCCCTCAATGAGTTATGTGCAATACTTGGAGACCCAACCTTTTATCCTTTCCTCCATCTTCCCTTCTGTCCCACAGATGTTTGGACTGGCGGTGTGGCAGAACTGCAGAGGTAAAGACAATACAAATATGATATGGCATTTTCCCATCTGAAGGACTTGGAGGCGAGCCTAGAGTTTTGGAGAAATTAGGAAGAGAAACATTTCAGAACTAGGTTCTGATTTGGTGTTTGGGCCTAACCCCTCAAGCAAAAATGAAAAAAACCTGAAAAAGCTATGAAAAACGAGCAGCCCAGTCAGGGCACTGTGTACAGCAGAGCAGTGGAGTATAGGGGAACAGCAGAAGCTCCGCTCATTTTGCATGTCCTCACCAACAATGCCTGGCTCCATGTCCTCTGAAGGAGATCTTCCAAAGTCTAGAGAAGGAATCATCCTAGAAAATAGAGCTAAAGTTGATTGAGAAGTAGAGACACCAAAACTGGCTAAAACAGAACAGCAGGTGTTATTTTCTGAGTAGAACAGAAGCTGCTGCATGTCTTTCCTTGTGTTTACAAGTCCTAACTTAGTGTTTGGCCTGTCCAGAGCAGGATGACATTGCTGATTTATAATCAGCCAGCACTGTTTTATAACCCCAGGATCCTCCTCTGTCCTTGTCCACCCAACCAGTTGTTCCCCATCGTGCATCTGAGAAGCTGATTCCTTCTGGCTAAGTGTAGAACTTTGTGTTCTTCCTTGTTGAATACCATCCTGTTTTTTTTCATGTAACTTCAGCTTTTGAGATCATTCTGAGCTTTTCAGCACATCTGAAGCTCCACCCTTCCTATTGTCTGCAGATTTAATACAGACTTTCTGTTTTCCATCACCTAGACTGTTCATAAAAATACTCTCGCTGAAGGAGATTTCTCCCAAACCCTGGTTAACAGAGATTGACTTAAATCTAAAACGTATTCAATTGCTCTTACAAAGCTTTATATCTGCCTACTGTAAGTCAGGATATTCAGCATTTAATGTAAACATTTTAATTAGCTGAACTTCCTGAAATATACAGCATAATCTCTTCCAGGAATAGAGTGCTGCAAATGTGAGTAAAGACAAAGTAAGTCACTCTAAATGTGCATCTTGTTTTCTAATAAAGTGAATTGACTCTTATAGATTATCAGACTTCCTACCTACCATACTCTAAATTTAGAAATCTGTGCTCAGTATTTTGAGTTCTGTGGAGGATTTCTGTCTGTCTGGCACTTTTACTCTGGCCTCAAATGGAGTTTGAACCCCAAAATATAAATAACTATGTGAGTCTGCATATTACTAATAACCTGAAGTCTGCTAGGCAGTGAGGGTTCTGAATGACAATTTTTACACAAGTAATGTTCAGCCTCCATATTAATAAGAATATGCTGATGAATTGTCAGAAACAATATCCTGTAGCTAAGTAAGTTATAATAATCTATTTTTCCTCACTAACAAAATAGATTTTATCCTACACACTTACATTATTTTAACTGCTAATTTTGACAAGGTTTCTGCTGTCCTACATTCAGCTGGAAATATTTTAAAAAGCAAAAAAACCCTCCCATTTATTATCCTCTTTCAATTTTTTCTACATCCTGTCTACTTGATTGATATTTTATTCCATGCAAACTCTCTTACCAGGGGCTTGTAGAAGCCCCTTTTCCATGTTAACCCAATCAATTATGACTGTTTTGAGTTCCTAAAATGCAATTCTGAAAGGGCCAGGAAGGGCTTGTTTTTTTCATATGAAAGAGACAGTAGTAGGTTAGATGACTGACAATGAAAAATCCAAACCAAAATCAAACCAAAATGTTTTATGATCTTCATACAAGAAAAAAAAAAAGGAGTTAATACGACTGTTTAAAAATATGCAATTTATATTACTTTTCAGTTTTAACCAAGATTTACCAAAAAGTTAAAAGATACAGATTAAATACAATTATGTGGCTCTTAAATAATAATTGCACATGCAGTAGTTCACAGTGCACTGTGTTTTTTAGGGTTTGGTTCTGATTTGTCTAATACAACCCTTCGTAATCATTGCCTTTAATGACTGTTGTAGTATTTCCAAGTGATTGCTACTTTCATTGCTATTGAATTTATCTCTCAGGGATTTCTTGGGATTTGGTTTATAAAGATGAAGACCAAAGAGTGTGAACTTACCGCCTACTCAAGAAACAACTTTCTTTGGCACTCCTGGTAGGTCTAATGATTAACTAACACGCTCCTTTAAGTTAGATGGGTTTTGGTTGCTGAAGCAAGCCTTTTGGTAGGTATTAATAGAGCACTGATTAAAATATTTAGAATGCATTTTTTAGCTAAGTTATTGTTATTACATTAAAAAAACAGACCAGAAGGCTGCATCTGTGGAGGGTGAAGTCTTTAGGTGGTTTACATCTTAATCAAAAAAACCACCAGCAAAACCACCTTAGTCAAGTAATCCTGTGGAAATTACGTTTGAGAATGGCAATGCATTTCATTATCACCTCTTTTGATTATCTTTTTCCTTTATACTTAATTGATGGTGATTAAAACAGAAGTTATATTCACATCTACCCAAGCTAGCAGAGGGAAAACAGACATAGCAAAAGACTTCCTCTATGAGCTTGAGTATGGTGAGATTTGTTACACCAAACATAGGAACACAAGCTATTATAATGCACTGCAGTGCACACTCTGTTTTCAGGACTGATTGATGACATTTCCATATATAGTTAGGAGTAAGACACTGCTTTTGAAAATAGAATTAAAACTTTCCCTTTTTAGGAGCAAGCACCACTTTGGCAACACAACTAGCCCCAAGTACATTAGTACTTTTGGTCAAAACATTAACAGGGTACTTTGTTAACAAAATGTTCAGGTCATGATGAGGTCAAAGCATGAACTCTAAGGCTTTTTATGAGCTAAATGTTTCCAAATAGCACTCCAAGTCGAAAGTGCTGAAATTAAAGCTTTTCTCCTGTAAACAGGGTGTTGCTGAGCTGACTATATGTTGGGTTTTTTTTTTCAATTAATCAGCATAAGGTGATGAGACTGCAATGACACATGTTCACTGAGCAAAGACAGATGTCATCAGAAACATGGATGGTAGAAACACTTCAAGGAAAAGATTATAAAGATGTGTTTGCATTGCCACTTTCTATCCTTCTCTGTAACTTGGCAAATATTTGCCTGTTTTTCAAAATGAAAATTTGTACAACAACCAAGTCTCTCAATAGTAGACATGGGTTTGATACTTTGATCTAGTTAACAAAATAATAACTTTCCCCCTTGTATTCACACTTCTTGATTCAGGTCGAGATTTGCAAATGCCCATGGATATACATTCCCAGCAGGATGTATGATGGTAAGGAGGTAGGTGGAAGCTCACCAGCTGAACTGAAGGTTGGTAGCACTGGCTACCCCATGATACTCCCACAAAAAGTGAGATATGATTTTGAATATCATTTTAATGTGGAAACTATTTCACTTTTCTGCCAAACTTTGTAGTGACATATTTATACTAGGGAAAAGGTAGATCATAATTAAAATTTAAAAGACTTCAGCAGGTTGGAGAAATGGGCCAAGAAGAACTATCTGAAATTCAATAAAGGCAAATGCACCTGGAGAGGAATAACTCTGGGCACCAGAGTACAGACTGGAGGTTGACCTGCTGGAAAATAGCTCTGTGGAGAAGGACCTCAAGGTCTTGGTGTAAAACAAGTTGTCCATGAGCCAGCAGTGTGCCCTTGTGGCCAAGAAAGCCGATGATATCCTGGAGTGTATTAAGAAGACCACTGTCAGCAAGCTGAGGGAAGTGATCTTGCTCCTCTACTCATCTCTAGTGACAACGTATCTGGAGTGCTGTGTCCAGTTCTGGGCTCCTCAGTACAAGAGAGAGACATGCAGCAATAGGTCAGCAGAGGGTAATAGAGTTGATTCAGGGACTGAAGCATCTCTCTCATGAGGAAAGGCTGAGAGAGTTTGGTTTGTTCGGTGTCAAAGACAACTGAGAGGGAACCTCATCAATGTATATAAGTATCTGTAGGGAGGGTGCCAAAAAAACGGAGCCAGGCTCTTCTTGGTGCCAAGCAATAGGACAAGAGCCAATGGGCAGAAACTGCTGTACAGGAAGATACACCTGAACATGAGGATGAACTTCTTTACTGCATGAGAAATGGCACACTGGAACAGCTTGACCGGACAGGTTGTGGAGTCTCCCTCACTGGACACAATCCTGTGCAACGTGCTCTAGAACACTAGTGCTTGAGTAGGGAGGTCGGACCAGATGACCCANTTTGTTCGGTGTCAAAGACAACTGAGAGGGAACCTCATCAATGTATATAAGTATCTGTAGGGAGGGTGCCAAAAAAACGGAGCCAGGCTCTTCTTGGTGCCAAGCAATAGGACAAGAGCCAATGGGCAGAAACTGCTGTACAGGAAGATACACCTGAACATGAGGATGAACTTCTTTACTGCATGAGAAATGGCACACTGGAACAGCTTGACCGGACAGGTTGTGGAGTCTCCCTCACTGGACACAATCCTGTGCAACGTGCTCTAGAACACTAGTGCTTGAGTAGGGAGGTCGGACCAGATGACCCACTGTGTTTTTCCACCTCACCCATTCTGTTATTCTGTGAAAATTTACATAGTATCTGCAGGAGTACAAAATAGTCCTTATGTAACTGCTTACTCCTCATAAGAACATAATTTGGCAGGAACAGTGCAAGGTATTAAAGTGAGAAAATTGTGGAACTACATGGCTGAAAGCATCAGAATTTTGAATAGAGAGGGGTAGAAATGAATGCAATTTCATAAGTTCTGCAGGCCATGCTATCATCTAATCCAGACGGTTCCAAAATTGCGTGTGGGTCTGTGCAAGTTTCAGCTATCCACAAACAGTCCAGGTTTTGTTTTGTTGTAAGAAATTACTCAAAACATGGGGAACACTTACCCAAATGTTTTAATGCACATTTTTCAACTGCTTTGAATGAAGCATGAAAATGTTAGTGCTGAATTTGCCAGAACTGCTGCTTGCATCCTGAAATACAATATTATTATATAAGTGCCTGTAATTTGCTTTGTACACAAAAGAAAATTAGGAGGAAAACTGTTGAAATAAAGCATTGAGGTAGAACTGAGCTATATGTTTTGCCTGTCAGGCCATCAGTGGCTTCACGGAAATAGCAGCAGACTTCAGCATCATGGTCTTAATAGACAGGATCACAGTTTTGGAAGACCCTGTTTTGAAGAATAAAATATGAAGTGGCAGTGCTGAGAGGCAAGGGTTTTCTTATTACATACACTTTATGATAAAATCTCGAGAGTTCTGTACTTAGTTCTTACTCTGCATTTAATCCATTATGTGCTAAGAATATAATGTAATAGAAAAATCTGTTCTTCTGACTCAAATGCAACAGCACTGAAAAATGAGCTGAAAATAAATGTTTTCTGATACTCATTTCTGATCTCCTGAATTAAAATGGATGCTCAGATTACCATATAGAATAAAAAAATTACATTAAATCAGGGTAGTGTCAAATATAAATTACAATTTATTACAAAAACTATCTCAGCGGTTCAAACAACCTAAAATGAGCTTAAGTAAAAGTATAATCCCATCCTGCCCTCATTCTTATGTATAAAATTGTGTATTTCATACTGGATCTCATTAAATTTGAAAAAGCTTGTAACTTAATGGCATACTAATTTTAAAAAAAAAAAGACTAGACAAAAGGGGAGGATCTGAGGGATCACTGACAAGAGTTATGCACAGTGAAAATGCCACCATAGATGGGAAGGTTTTCATTGGGGTCTCCATTTTGAAATATTACTTCAGTACATTATTTTGAGAAATTTGAAAAGGCAAAAGGGAAGAACTACATTTGGAATAAACACCTAATTATAGCCAGGGGTGCAGCCCTGCAGCAGCCAACTGGTACAGCTACTGTCACAAGAGACATAGATGTAGCTATGAATATATATCCATAGCCAAGCTACCTGTGGATTTGTTAGCTGGATGTGTGGATCATGGCCAGCCCACCTAGAAATACTGAGGAGAATTCCTGTATCAGTTAAATCTACAGTAGCTAGATGTAGTCATCTCCTCTACCACTTAGCACAGTGTGGGAAGTGTGGATGACTGTCAACCTGTGGGAATATGGTGAACAAAAGGAATAAAATAAGATGGACCACTCTATACAGTATGAATGCTCAACATGGTTTTGGGGTCTCAGGGATTAATTTCTGCCAGTACTGTTCCGGGTGAAAATTCTTGTATTGCAGTTTGGGGCAGCAGAATAGCTACTTAACATCATGCCAACTCAAGAGAGATTGCCTAACCTGTGCTCACAAGTTGGATCCTCCAAATCTGAGTCCAATATTACAAGAATAGGTGAAGAGAAATAATATAGTGAGATAACCTTAGCACTGACTATTGATAAAAGATGTGTGAACTAGACAGACACTGTGCTACAGCAGTTGAGCCAAAAGAAGTTCCTATTGCAATTCAAAATGAATGTTAAAATGCTGTGTTACAATCGAGAATACGTGCCTCCAAATCAACGGATCATAAAATTTTCAATGTATGGTCAAGTCTAAATTAATGAATTATACATGCTTTTGAATACTTTTATCCCAGTTGCTTCAAAGCATCTCAGGAAGAAGCAGCCGGAGTCTTTTCTCTCTCACATATCAGCCACAGAACACACATTCGTCCTGCTTGTGGAGTCTCGCCACATCATTTTCACAGTAATTCGTGTATGAAAATGCATTTTCGCTGGAGAGATTAGCAAGACCTGTGACTTTTCTTGAGGACTGATTGACCAAGACTAGAAATGGAATTGAATGACTTGATATTTGGTTTCCCAAGAATTGCAAAGATTTGAGATGTGGAAACTAAGGTGCCCAGAACAGAATAAACTTGCTTAACTTCACTCACCAAGTCCATGATAGACTGAGGAACAGAAACACAGCCTTCTTGGATGCTGTGGTTCTTGTTCCACGTACTCAGCAACCGACATTAAAGTAAAAAAAAAACTAAAGTATTTCTTCCTTAGTTCTCTAACAGGAATCATCACTGAACAGACTCAGTGCTCTGCAGGCCTATGCAGGCTCTATGCCAGCATTTGCAAAGGCAGTGTATTTTCTCTTCAAAACCTTTTCCTGCAAAGCACAGATTGTGGCTGTCAACATATCCATCTATGGCATATCAAATATGAGTTTTCAGCACATAAGGACTTCATTATGCACCACAGACTTTGGTTTTCCATTCCCTTCTCCCTCACCCTCCTCAGTGGTAGCTGAAGTTCAGACTGGATCTGTCAATAGCAGGATCACCTGAACCGGAAAAGCGCAGGCCAGATTTCAACACACTTGCTCCCTTGTTCGCCACCCCTCCACACCTGCTCCCCACTAGTGGGAAAGGGCTTCACCACCCAAGGCAGTGACTCAGCATCCTCCTCCAGCTCCACCAAGGTTATGGCCAGTGAGAGTCAAGAGGAAGCAGATCAAAGAGGGGTCACCCTCCTCTGACAAAAGGGCCTCTCACCACAACAGATCCTTTTACTGAGCAGGTGAGAAAAAATAAGAGAAACTCCCTCATCAGTCAGCTCAGCATGAAGAGATGGAGAATGAAAGCAACCTCTGAAACAACCTCATGAGGCAGGAGGTAGAGCTCACGGGGACGCTTCCAGCAGAGCTTGCACTCGCCTCCTCACTGTGCATTGCTTGGAAGTCCCCTTTGGTTTCTGAAGCTAGATGGCCTACACCTGACTGCAGTTTTGCTAGTCAGCAGCAGTGGGCAGGAATGTGAAGAGCTCTCATGAGACAAGTGCAGCTTGCCCCGCATTGCCTCACTGAGCTCTACTTCTGATTTCTAGGTCATCTTGCATATGGAGCTTGGTCTTCCGAGTCTCGTTTCTGCTCCCTTTCCCCATTTCCTCTGCATTCGGGTTTCTGGAAGAATTAAAGAAAGTCCTCCTGACAGAAATATCCAACCTGCCTCCAAGCAGCAGACTGGAAGGCTGCATTCCTTTATCTGCTGGGATTTTCTTTTTCTTTCCATGAGCTAACACTATAATCCCACAGCAAGGCATGAATAAACAAAAACTAGGAAGGATTAGGACGTACTATTTAGCGAATCATGACTAACACAGCCCCTTCTTGCTTCCTCTGAAAGCGTGCCACAAAAGTTCAACAAATATTATTGTGAAATGAACCACAAAGTCTTTACACACTTCAGAAATGGCATCTTCACCCATTTTCTCTGGCAAAAAACAAATGGATTTAGTTTCTAGTTGATGGGAAAATCTCTAAATTTAAAACACTTGATAATTGACACAAGACTGGAGTTTTTCAATTCTTTTCCTCCCTCCTACACCCTTCCTGTATGGCAAATATAATTTAGCAGAAGATTCCAAAAGTCAGAGGGTTTTAATCAAGATGAAAGGCTACTTGCTTTGCCTTTTGCTAAGAAAACACTCAGCAATGACTCCTTCTGTGAAGTGAAAGGTTTAGAAATATTACTGTGACACCCACCAACTGGACATATGCATGTAACTGCTGTAGATGTCAGGGGGAATGGAGCATATATAAAGAGGTGTTTTCTGGTGCACAAGAATAGGCAAAGGACAAATGATTTCTTGTTGTTATCAGTGCTTATATGCGTATGACGTTTTTCCTAGACTGACAAATCTATGGTTTTGAGATGCTGGCCATAAGTGGGTATGTTTTGAAAAGTAACTGTCATAGTCACAACTCTCGGGATAGATTTCAAGCCCCACTTCCAAACAGGTCACAAAAAACACGAAGAGGAGGACAAGCTGCAGTCCTAAAATTACTCATTGCAGTACTACTTGTTACATGTACTATATATACTTTGCTATAGTACCATTAAAAACCCCAAAACTCCTAGGCAATACAGATAGATCCTTATCCATGTACATAAATCTAAATAAAGACAAAAGGAAAGAAAAAGCATATTGTATATTGCTGCAAATCTCATTCCTTTTAGTAATGTGGGTGCTACTATCCCATTCCTCTGGTAGCCATGGAAGCTTTTAAATTCCATGAAAATCAATCACAGGATTTTAGCATTTCAAAAAATATGTCCATGAGTATCATGGTCATTCAATAATGAAGAAACAGGCCTAGGAATTTTGGGTTTGCCCAGATATTGTCTACATTGCAGATGAGTATTTTTCTTTCACACATGGGATCAATTCCTTTGTGCTAACAAGGATCCACCCACTCCCATTCCCTGTTCCCTGGCTTAGTATCTACCCCAAAATCCTCACATGTGGTTCCTTTTGCCTGCAAGAACCAGATTTTGCAGAAAATAATCCCAAAAGATGAGGAGGGAAATATGAGAAACAAGTGCTAAAAGTGGTATAGAATAAAACCTGGTTAAATCAGCCATTCTCACTGGAGTTTTAACTCATCCAAGTTTCAGAGCCTTACTTCAGACTTTTGTATCCTCTCCATTTGGAGAAGAGTTGTTGCTCTTTCTTTCTTTACACAAAATGTATCCAGTAACTACCTTCAAGCTCCATTTCACAGTAGC
The DNA here is from genome assembly GCA_013399895.1 of Serilophus lunatus. Lineage (NCBI taxonomy): Eukaryota > Metazoa > Chordata > Aves > Passeriformes > Eurylaimidae > Serilophus > Serilophus lunatus. Next base: position 216,389 of record VXBA01003793.1, read on the forward strand.
CTTTTTGCTATGCTGTTCACAGTCCAATAGAACTTGAGGACATTTTCGTTTCTGAAGTTTTAAGTGCAAACACAATAAAAGACCGAAACAGATGGCAATTTATTTGTCTCTATAGTTTGCATGTGTGTTCTATGACATTTTATGAGACCTTAAAGATTCCTCTTTTCCTATCATCAGTAATCTGAAATTGCTTTTTCCAATAAAATGAATCTGCTTGACTTCATTGCAGTCTCAGAAAATAGGTGTCCTTTCTTCACAGTTTTGCCATGCTAATGTGGTTTCTATCTCTGTATGTTTTTAAGACTACTATACACTTTGATATTCAAGGGTTAGACCTGCATGTAGCACTCGACACAGATTCATACAGTAGCTTAATGAAGTTTTTGTTTTCCCCTCTGTTCTCTGTAACTATAACACAGATAAGCACTGCTGGAAAGCTCTTTGCATGCTCACTAAATTAAAGAAATATTTAATATCTGAGCTTGACTTTCACCAAGAAAAGCAGTTTTGAATCTTCCTTACTAAATCAAATTTTTCTATGTGGCTACTAAGTATAGATTTTATTATAGTTTCCATAGTTTTGTCTGTATGGAAGCGAGACATTGATCTATACTTCAGCAAATCTTTCCTGAGGGCTTAAAAATGGTATCACATTTTTTGCTTTCTGTTTCTCTAGGAATGAGATTGATTTTAAGTGACAGATTACACATAACATTTTCACATTGGCACGTGTGATCCTTTAGAAAACCTGTGTGAACACCATCTGGTCCTTCTGATTTCTTACTTCTCATTTGAGAAATTTTATTCAAAAATCTCTTCCGACACTGCAATTTAAAACAGTCCCTTAAGCTCAGCCTTCTATAAAGAAAAGCTGTGGTGGAAACATCCCTTACTAAGTAAAGATTTAATTTAATTTTTCTTTAAGGACCTTATCTTTCCTGAAAGCTTCTTTTAAAGATGAATCTGTTGAATCTACAGACTCTTTGCCATGCTTCTTGCTTCTGATGCATTTGAAACCTTGTTAAGTTTTTATTTCATTCCTTCCTCTATTTCATAAGAATTCTTCATCTCCCATGAAACTTTAGAACTTATGCTAAGTATGCAGCAAAACATTGCATTCACGGATAGAAAAGCTGAAAAAAAACAGGCCACAATATAAAAAAAGAATAAGCTAATGCCTTTTCTTTCAACCTAACTCAATAGATTTTAAAAATCTTGGTATTAATAAAGTATAAGAGAGAATATTTCTACTGAGAAACTGCTAAAAATATTGACTCTTCACAAAGAAAAAATAACAAGATTTTTTTTCCTCTTGGCTAACAAAACCAAAGGATTACAGATATCACTGTGTGCTGTGCCCCTTAAATGAAATTTTTCCCTTCCACACGCACTGCAGATTACATTAGTTTTGCAATTCATATATGAACTTTCTATTTTGGCATTAGATCACATATACACTCAGACAAACAGGCAGAAAGCTAGAATATAAATACACAGCTTTGCCCCTTTCCAAATGCAAATGCTCAAGGCTCTTCCAGCATCCATTGCAGCCAGCTCCAAAAGTTAGTGTTCTAGTTTATGAAGCTCAATTTGTCATGAAGGAAAATGCTGGAGACTGTCATAGATGAGCCCTGTTATAGGAAGCTAATCTGTGTTGGACAGTAGAGAAACTGAGTATTAGCTTTTTGGTGAGAGGGAAGAAAGAAAACATAGAGCTTATGTTATTCTACTGAGAGGTCTCCCCCATTAATCTGCTTTATCACGGATGTACCTCTAGACCAGAAAGATGAACTGCCAGCAACTCTATTTGGAGGCCACATGCAGTCTCACAGAAGGAGTTGGATCATGGCAGCTATATACACACAGAGAGATTTATGATCCCTTGCCTCTGGTTTTATTGATTTAGCAGGTTCAGAGCAACTCTGATAATGTTACTGGCTGGAGTTCACATTTCCATCTTGCCTTGTAGCCTATAAACAGGTCTAGAATTAGCAACAAAATACCAGCCAGAAGATTAAATGGTAAACATCAATTTAAATTTCAGTTTCTCATTGTAGAATGGCTCCCATAAGACATGGGGATCAATAACAAAAGCAGATAAAAGCAGAGATATTTGCTGCATATCTGCTTCCTAACTTTCCTCAGATCATGAAGCTAAAAACATAGCACCGTGTGTTATACCTCTGTGTCCTGCTACAGCGATGTGGCTCTGCTCACAGCAAGCGTTAGTGTTTCTTAGACATGGTCTCTACTACGTCAGCATTTGGATTTCATCCTTTTTAGTCACATATTGCATACATAATACAACATACAAAAGAAGCCCCAAAACACCCTGGTTACCTGAGCTTTTCTATTATGCTATTATGAAAAATAGCTCCCGGATTTAATAAGGGCCAATGTGTAAATTACAGAATCTAAATACTCTATCAGTACTACCTCCAGGTACCACTATGAAGTGAGCTTTCCTATGATACAGAGTTACCGCTTTTGTCATAGAACTGACTGTTCTTCTGGTAATATCAAGGACTGATGTGTGTAACCCACAGAGATGTCTCAGCCATAGTGTTTGCATATTTAATTTCAGTTTTCCAAAAGCAGCAATGATATGTGCGAGATGCCTACATCTCACCATTCCCACTCTCCCGTCCCTGTCATCATTCTCCATTTCCTTCTTTCACTCCAAACAGGCATAAAGAAAACAATCCCTTCTTGGTTCAATACAAACCTTTTTCTACCCTGGCCTTTAATATCTTATCCATCTAATCCTCTCTGAGACAGATGTTGGAACAGGGCTTTCCTCCATGAACATTTCCTAGACAGGAGTTAGAATTGGGAAAAAAAAACAAAAAACAAAAGAGGAGCTAAAGCAAAATTTTTCATGTTATATTTCATCTCTGGAAAACATTATGGTCCAGCATTGGTCTTGCTTTCCGAGACCAATCAATTTGTGGCATAAAAAAGTCGTTATTTCAGAAAACAAACACAAAAGAAGCCAGTTAACCATTTATCTATCATTAGCTTCAAACATTTTTTATCTTCAAACATTTTTAGTAGTCTTCTTGTTAAAGGTGAGTCCTAAAAAAGATATAGTATGTTTTCTCCATGTCTTTAATTTATCTATGCTGAACAATATAACACCAATTCAAACCCTGCTCACCAAAATGGTCCAAGTCCGTTTCAAAAGTCCTTTCTCTTCAATATTTATATGTGTTTCTAGTATTTATATATATTACCACTATTTGTACTATTTAGAGATTGTATAAATAATGATTTAAGGTTTTCTCCTGGGTCATTGATAAAAACTGTTTACATTACAGGGCCATGAACTGATTTCAGTGGGAAGGGATGGCTCTTGCTATTTCACTGCAGCAAATGAAATAATTTTTGCTGTGCAGTTCTGCATGTTCAAAGGAATTAAGAGCTGGGCAAATTAGTTTGTTTTACCTATGCTGCAATACAGTAATGAAGATGCAAATCAATTAAAAGCTCACTTTTACATTTAGAATTGATCTAAGAGCAATTTTTTCAAAATTAGTAACATAATAGTAACAACATCATACACTATAGGAAGAAGAGTCTTGGGGAAAGGCCGCCTAGTTGTCACACCAAGCACGTAGAACTCACATCTGAAATTCAGAAACTTCATTTCTAAATTTATTTTTATGTGCAGTAAACATGCCTCATTCTCGAAATCAAAGTCATTTGACTGGGGTCTTGGAGAAAAATTAATTTGATTAACTTCACTCCCATTTCCTATGTTAATGTTGTCCTATAAATTTCTGGCAAGTATTTCAGGGCAATGTATTCTGCAAAGATGTTTACAATGTCAATGGCATATGACCATATAAATGCTGATCAGTTATACAATATTTCCTTTCTTTTTCTGTTATCCTAGGTAGCTGTGCAGTCTGTCCCTGTGAAACACCAGCTTTTCCTGAGACATCTCCCCTGCACTGCTTCCAGCTTTGAAATTTCACTTGAAGTCTATTACCCAGTAATTAGTGCATTGAACTTAACCTGTATGTTTCACAGCTGTAGTGTCTCAATCAAAATGTTCCACAGTTCTAAATCAAATATCCCATCATGGAAATTATTTTAACCTTATTACTTTTATCAAAAAGCCTCATAACCTTATTTTAAAAAGTAATTTGAGATAGGCTTATGGGAAAGGTCTATGCAAGTAAGAATTCCTTGGAGAGCACATTCTTTGTATCAAATCCAGTACCGGTCACTTTATTTTGCTTAAGACTGAAGGTAGTTTACCAGGCCTGCAGATTACTTCATCATCTTGTTTACCTTCTTGAGTAAGCCCATCAGATGGCACTGTTGCACATAGTCTTATAAATTCTCTCTGCCCATTTGAGCAAAATTTTAGCCCTGTAAGAAAAGGGTTTTGTTGATTCTCTTTTCTCCCCAGATCTATGCCCTCAATGGGACCCATAAGAAGCAGTCACTACTCTTTCTGTTGGACTGTCTGCCACAGAGAGTTTTTCACCAGATGGAGCTTTCTGATCCTGTGAATCAGGCATAGGTGTTTGAACACTTGTCCTCAAAAGGAACAAGAATCCTCAAGCAGTGTGTATATGTATTATAAGACTAGTTGCATTAAGACAGGACTGGCATATCACTGATAACAATGGCAAGGCTGCAAAGCCATTGTGAGAAGGAGTCATACTCCCTTTTCTCAATTCTTCCTCTCTTACCTGCCATGACAGTGTAACTGTCATACCGGTGGGTCAGTCTGTTCTCTCCAACTTTTGGGGATGCAGTCTCCTCGGGTCAAGGTAGAGGGGCAGAGTCTTCATTCAAGACAAACAAGGAAGATGAGATGTAAGAATCATGGGATGAAAAAGCAAGGTGCACTCAAGAAAAAGTCTTATTTGTTCTACATGGCTTCAGCATTTCCCTTATCTGCCCTAAACCAACTGGTGTCACACATACACTCATTTTGTATGTGTTCTTTACACTTGCTTATTACTTAAGGAAAGAGGCATTAAAAGTTGATTAAAAAGTGTTATATTAGCCACTGAAATACAACTGTATTTTTGCCTATGCTGTACTGGAATTTTATTTTGTTAGAAACCTAGCAGCAAGTTAGCAAACAGTCAATTTGACCAAAGCAATCCTACTACCTGCTAGCATCATCTCCTGCTTATGCTGGCCATTCTAAGTTTCTTCACCTCATGAAAGCAAACAGGCTTGAATCATAACTAACAAAGATTCCAAATGTCCTACAAATTGAGTTCCTTTCCTAATATAGTATCACATTGTTATAATAGAACATTCTCTCATATTCAGCATCTGAAGAAAAATCCCAAACATGCTAGATCCTAAAACAAAACTGAGGAAATGATGTATGTGTGTGTGTTTGTATGCATGTGCACTGGGAGTATACAGATCATCTTGTGCCTGGAAGTTTTAAAATAGCCATTATTTATTAATCCAATTATAAGATCAGTGGTCTACTTCTCTTTCTTACTAATTCCCAGGAAAAATGCTGTGCTAGTCAGAAAAAGCACAAGAAATAATCTATAATAAATAATCTATACAGAAATTATTTATCCAGACACGAGAGGCTCCAATATTCTTTCAGTGAAGCCCTCAACTAGTTTTGATGCTGGATGATAGAGGAATTAAAAGTTACAAATACTGGGTCAAATTTTTACCAAGCACAGTCATTGTAATTATATGAATATAAACTGGGAAAGAACTGCTTCACAGAATATATGACATACATACAAAATTGGCTTAATTGAGTGCAATGGGTCAGACAGTAATATTACCATGGGTTTAGATAAAACACAAGTCAGACTCCTCCTAGTTTGATTTGCTTTAGTCTGACTTTAGCCATCACCTTCATCCATTTGTTTCAAATGAATCAATTCTGGTTTACACCAGTGTGGCAGGAGGAACAGGTCCCTTGCTGTGGCCAGACACTTCAGCAGCAAACTCAGTGATGGATCACAGAGTTATTCTTAAGCAAGAAAACATTTATAAACCATTTGTGGCCCATTTGCTTTCTTTGTAGTCTTGAATTTAAATTAATTCCATGCTCCTTTGTGAAACACTGACTGACCAGGAAGAGAAGTTTGAACTTTAAAATAATCCCATAGCTACTCAGTTCTGCAGGGGAATTGCATTACTTCTTACAGGCCAACACAGATGCTCTTTTTCATGATGCCTTCTTTGAAATAGAATCGGGCTCTGAAAACTTCCCTTGGACATGAGAACATGACATGCAACATGCTTCATGGGGAAGGAGGAAGACCAGGGTGACTAATGGAGGTTTTGTGTGCTAATGTAAAGATACAGGATTTCTGCAAAAGAGGACAGAGGAAAGGTTTTTCTTTTTCCATATGTGGTCTGTTAGGAGAAGCTGGTTATAGTCTCACAGTAAACCTGTATCACACTCTTCCCACTACACTGCTCAAATCCCCAGATCTCAAGACAGTGAGTCCAGCAAATGACTTCCCACACATGAGTTAATGTTTTAGCTGTTTCAGAGACAGGCCTTGCAAGGATGTGAGCACTGCATGGGGCAGGCACAACACAGCCATCTCACAGGGTTCAGCTGAACCCATGGTTTTCCAGCCCCAGAACCAATCATTTTAAACTGACTGTGACCTGAAGATAGGAGGTGCTCATTAGAGGCCTTAGTAGCCTAATATCATCAGTAGATGGAACCAAGCTGTTCTAGTCTTTGCCAGCAGAAACATTAATAAAAGGGACCATGTCAATAAAAGTTTCCAAGATGAACCCATAGAATGAGGCACTTATAGACTATTATAAACAATTTGCCCTTTGGAGGTTGTCCGTTATCAGGCCCAGTCAAAGCCTTGATAAGCTCTGCCTCTTTAGGAATCATTAATTTCCTTGGAAATTTAAACAGCTGTCACTTGTGATATTCTTCAGGTGTACATGTGGGAAAGATTAGCTAGTGTTTATAATCCAATCTGTTCATTAAGTGCCTGCCCATGTGGAACCTCCTTCACAAGAGGAGAGTCCCGCCTGCAAAGCTCCCACAGATAATTGGAGGCAGCCATGAATTATGTGAATGAGCTGTCGACAACAGAGATTGTGAGACCTTACTGGTATCAGCTGGTCTCAGGACAACATCTAGTGATCCCTTGCAAACAAGATGTGGCCTCTCTGTGCCCATGTGCTTAGTCCCCATCAGTGAGGACAGTCAGGTTGGTGGCTCGTGCTTCCTGCTGGGGCTGCTGTCCTTCCGGCTTGCTCCTGCTCTCTGAGGTGGCATCTTTCCACAACACAGTGAAATGCCTCCTCCTGGAATCAGGGCCATATGAGGTAACTGTCAGTGCCTCCAGGGTGCTGAAAGGCCTTAGTGATCCCAGATGGCCTCACTTGGGATGCTCACTCACATTTCCTCTGCACAGGGCCTCTCTGCAAGGTTACGAATGGCCACTCTGCCCTGTCCAGAGCTGTGTCAGGTGTGACTATCTCCAGCTCTGCCTCCACAATGGACCTTTGACCTATGCTGTAGCTAGCTTGAGTCCTAGACAGATCCCTCAGTCATATGTTGTAGCTTATATCCAACTCTGTCTACAGCTCCATCTCCTTTTGCTCCTGACTGGAGCTCCTTGGTGGACTCTGGCCCTGCTTGTGTTGGGGGGGCTGTGGATGGTCCCTGCTACAGACCCTGTGGGATCGTGTCTTGTTGGTGAGGGTATGGTCTGTGCTGGGGTTACCCTTGGCTGTTGACTAGTCTTTTTCCATGGGACAATCCTATTTTTGCTGCTCTCTGAATGTAACCCCATGATAGGCACAAGCTCCAGGGCCTTGTCTGTGCTGCTTCATTGGGAGCATATTTTCTTCCTTAAGATACAAGGGACAAGTGTCCCTTAGGGCGCATTCTGGTATTGAAGATGCTTCTGAAGCTGCTGTTTCAATGGGTATGGTTGCAGTCAAGGGGAGGGGTGTTATTGGGTACCTGTGTTTTCTAAAACAGTGCCATAGCTCAAGGAGTCAAAGACTTGCACAAGCAACTTGTTAAAAGCACAAGTACTTTTAAACACCTACTTATTTCCATTCTGTAATTCATTGTGTAATTCTACTTGGGCAGCAAGATCAGACATCATCACAATAGCTGGCATATAACCACTGACCATGAGAGAAGTGTTTCAGATGGCACATGGATTTGCTAAAGACACAGAGAACAACTGACAAAATACAGCCTCTCCCACTGAAGCTACTGAGACTAGAAGCTGCTAAATGCCTTGCAGAGGTTTTTCTCAACTTACTCTTTCTTCATTATTCTAAAAGGATAACGTTAATTTTTTCATTCACCAATCCTTACCCTTTCCTGAAGTTCCTGTCAGCTTGAATACAATTCTCTTCATTTTCTTTCTCTTTCACTGCATATCTTTAAACTGTTGCCTCCATAGTGAAAAGAGAGAGACTGTATCTCATTTCAGGGTCCACCCAAGCCTGGTTTAGGCAGACTGCAAGAATTACTGGGCCTTCAGCCAAGGTCTCTTGTCTAGGCCAGGGTGGAAGGTTTAGGTTTTGAGGGAGACTTTTTGAAGGGATGGGTGGAGATGCATGTCAATACTTCTACAAGTCATGCTCTGGCTTTGAAGTATTTTTCTGGACATAAACAGATCCTCCATGTACTACACACTGTCTCTCGAATTTGTGCTACTGCCTGACCCCCTTGACTACAGAAGATTTGTCTTTGATTTTCAGATGGGCTCTATTCTTACAGCAGAAGTCTGCTCTGACCCATCACACTGATCAGCAGCACAAGTCAGTGCATGTTCTGAAGGTGTGCCAAATATCAGACTGGCTCAGAAATGCTCAGATTGAATGATTTTATTATTTTCTGTGATGTTAATTTATTGAGGTAAACAGGTGTGTCTCTGGAACATGAAACAGTGGATTCTGGGGCCTATCTTTGAAGAGCAGCCTAAGTTAACTACATCATTACACTTTCTGATTAATTTCAAATAATGGTTAGATATTTTTGTTTTAGAGCAAGGACAGGATTTGACCAAAGAACAAATGAGTGAGTATGGCAGACCCACATATTTGATTACTTTAAAAGAATAATGGCTAGTTAATCAAGCATATTTATAATTACCCTTTACTTAGCGCTTGGGAAGCCCTACCTGGGATACAGCATCTAGTCTTGGCCACAGTTCTAAAAGGAGAGACTGGAGAGAGACTACAGGAGCTACCACACTGATTGGGAGCCCAGAACATATCCCTTCCAAGGAGAGAACAAGGGAGCTGGGAAAGAAAACCCTAAAAGGTGATTACTAGCAGTTGAAACAGAGTTACAGAGATGACAATGTCAATCTTTTATCTTTTGTGGCAAAGTTTATAAGAAGGGTCAGTGCGCACACAATGTGTCTTGCGAGGACATTAGGACTTTTTGCCTAGGAGGGTAGAGGAACAAGGTAATGCATTATGAGAGCCAGATGATTCCCATTAGAGCCCACAGAAAGGACAAGAGACAATGGGTGCAAACTGAACTACAGGAAACTCCATTTAAAGACAGAAAAAAATCTTTTTATAATAAGGATGATCAAACATTGGCACAGGTTGCCCAGAGAGGCTGTGGAAATATCCATCCTTGTATATTTCAAAATCTCACTAGAGAAGGTTCTGGACACAGTTGACTCTACGCTAGTTGACTCTTCTCTGAGCTGGGAGGGTAGACTAGATGACTGTAGGAAGTTACTTCAAATCTCAGCTATCCTCTGGACAAGATGACCAGGTGACCCGCCTGGTGGATATGGGTAAGGCTGTGGATGTTGTCTATTTGGATTTCAGCAAGGCCTTTGATACTGTCTCCCACAACATACTCCTGAAAAAGCTGGCAGCTCGTGGCTTGGACAGGAGCACTCTTTGCTGGGTTAGGAATTGGCTGGATGGTTGGGCCCAGAGNCTTGTGTTGATCTACTGGCAAGAAGGAGGGCTCTTCAGAGAGACCTGGATCAGTTGGATAACTGGGCAGTATCCAATAAGAGGAAATTTAATAAGTCTAAGTGCCGAGTCCTGCATTTTGGCCACAAAAACCCCCTGCAACTTTACAAGCTAGGGAAAGTGTGGCTGAACAGTGCCCAGGTGGAAAGGGACCTGGGAGTACTGGTCGACAGCCAACTCAACATGAGCCAGCAGTGTGCCCTGGTGGCCAAGAAGGCCAATGGCATCCTGGCCTGCATTAGGAACGGTGTGGCCAGCAGGAGCAGGGAGGTTATTCTGCCTCTGTACTTGGCACTGGTGAGGCCGCACCTTAAGTACTGTGGATGTGGAGATGATTGAGTGCATCCAGAGGAGAGCAACGAGGCTGGTGGGGGGCTTGGAGCACAAGCCCTATGAGGAACGTTTGAGGGAGTTGTTTAGCCTGGAGAAAAGGAGGCTCAGAAGTGACCTTATCACTCTCTACAACTTCTTGAAAGGAGGTTGTAGTCAGGTGGCGGTTGGTCTCTTCCACCGGGCAGCAACTGACAGAACGAGAGGACACAGTCTCAAGCTGCGTCAAGGAAGGTACAGGTTAGATATTAGAAAGAAGTTTTTCACAGAAAGAATAATAAAGTATTGGAATAGTCTACCTGGGGAGGTGGTGCAGTCACCATCCCTGGATGTGTTTAAAAAAAGGCTGGATGTGGCACTTGGTGACATAGTCTAATCAAGGTGTTAGGGCAAGGGTTGGACTTGATGATCTTGGAGGTCATACATCACTAACTTGAGTTGGCACTACTTGAATCACTTTTCTTAAATATAGCCTCAAAGTACAATTTAGATCAGCTGTATTCTGACACTATCTGGCTGGATCTGTAATAACCTCAAGAAATTAAAATAAACCTTTGTTTAAATCTCTCTACTGATATTGAAATGGTACAAGTTTGGAGTTTGCTTAGAAGTCAGGTCCTGTTGGGGTCACATCTAATTTTTCATAATCACACCAGATTATGCTCAGTTTTTAAGAACACAATTTATGAAGGAAGCCACTTCTCATAGGAGGAAATAAAATGTAAACTAGGAGTGTCATCATTCTGGAACTCTTATGCAATTCTTCTCCCAGGAGTACCAGTACCATCACAGGTGTATCACAAGTTGCTTCTGCTGAATTTTCCTGTAGTTTCTTAAACAGAAAAGAAATAACCTAAGCAGTTTAACCTAGTCTCCAGTAATTATTTTTTTTAGATTATTTCAATTTTAAGGCACCCAGTTCCCTTAAAATGTACTACTTTAACATTGGGCTATGCATCTGAAACTGCAGACTTGGGAAGTTGTTCCTGGTGGGAAGACCTTCTGAGCCTGCAACTATATAGCTATACTGCTTGTAGAACACAAAACACCTATCTGTAGTGTATACATTGATGCCAACACACAGATATTGCACTACCCATTGGAAGTTCCATTATTAAAAAAAAAAGAATTGGAAGGATTGTGCAGGCTAGCTAGGAAATAGTGTGCTTTTGCACACAGTAATTAATGCCAATTATGATTACCTAGGAGGCTGGGCTCTACCACTCTTTTTGACTGTGGGCAAGCAGGCCAACTTTCCCTCTGCCACTAAATACCAGTATTTTTCAGGAAAAGTAACTTTTATCAAATTATCAAATTACCTTAAAAAGCTCCCAGTTGCCTTCCAAGACTACTCACTTCATCTTTAACAGAAAGCTTATCTGAAAACCTGTTTACTTTAACAATAGTAAAGAATTTACAAGAACAAATGGGGTGAAAGAGGACCTAACCACTTCTTTTCATACACTGATTGTATCATTGAATCCTTTCTTAGTCTGCTGCACTTACTGATGTCTTTGCTGCTCTGGGAAGTCTCCGTCCCACTGGTAACTGAGAGTTACATAAACCTCTCCTTTTGGTCTTTATTGAAGACAAGTGACTAATCTCGTGAGTTGAAGAAAGAGGCTACCTGAGCACTCTTTTTTTTTTTTTTTTAAATAGTGATTACTAAGTAGCTCAAAAGGGTAGTATATATTGAAGGCTAAAGTCAACCCTAATATAATTTCAATTACTCAGCTGCATTATGCTGATAGTTAGATGGTGAAAAATGAATGTCATTTCAAAGCCTGTAAACACTGGAGGAAAGCAATAGTACAGTCATAGCCTGCTACATACCCAGGTTCAGTCCTCACAGACCTCGAGTTTCCTTCCCTTCTTCTCATCACTAGAGAGGCAGTTATGCACAACGCTGAAATATCCTGGGGTGTGAGGAACTGTATCTAGAGAAGTGAGTCTCTGGAAACTGATCAATCAACATAGATGAGGCTCCATGTCCTACTAACAATGTGACTTGTTGGAGGAGATGAAACTTCTGGTCCTTTTAAAGGAAAGCTCACGCGGAAAAGGGAAAGTGACTCATTTTGCACCTTTCTGGTAAAAATCATGCCCACATCTTCTACCTCACCTGCAGTGTCAGGTTCCTCCACATTACATTAATGTTGTACTCTTTTATGTCCTTTGTCAGGACATCTAGAGAAAAGGCAGCTGCTAGCACTGGCCATGTTTTTGTGAGTAGCTGGCCATGCTGAGCTATGTACTGACCTCAGAGCTTTTACATGTGTTGGAAGCAGGCTATGATGGACTGCAGCTGCAGAGACACCCTTATTTCTGGATCATGGTAGAGTGTAAGTGAGAATGTGTCTCACAGCTGAGGTCCTGCTGTGGCTGATAGGCGCTGAGGGAGCTTGAAGACAGTGAAAAGGCATAATAGAAGTGCTCACTACATTTTAGATGCCTTCATGATAAGATACTGCTGGGTAATAGCATTCTTCATCACTTTTCTTGGACCTAAGTTTTGTCTACATTGCATTCACCCTGGGTGCTCTCGAGCCTTCTCAATATATTGGATTTTTTTTTTTGTATAACTGAGCTATATTTTTATATGTTCAGTATAAGAATTTTAATGAAGTTTTTGAATTTTGTTTCCAGGATGAAGTTTGAAATATTGATGCATTTTCTTTTCAGTTCCTCCCTTTCCTTGGCAATCCCCTGCTAGCATTAGATTAAAGCATTTGCCTTTCTGAATTGTAGCCTAAATGGTTACAGCTGTTGAATCATCCAAGGCTAATCAGGATGAATTATGGTATCTGATATTTGAATAGACTTAGCTCTCTCTTCACTTGGCTTTGTAAATCACTTTGCCTATGTCTACACAACCTTTGACATGAAATCATGCACATGGCATGCTCCCTGACACCACTGCCTCCCATGACAAGCAGCCTCTCTGGGCAAACCGGGTGGCCAGATCAAGGCTGTGGGATGGCACCTGTTGGGATGGTCTCCAAGATCACCTGGGGCTAGCCTCCCAGAATGGCTGCTTGTCTGTGGGAACTGTGAAGCTGGTGTCATGGTTTTCTAGGCTGTCCTAGGGGCAGTGATGTCTAGTGATGGCAACCAGGATCACTCAAGGGTCCAGAACAACTGAAACATTCATGTAAAACCTTGTACAAATGTTGAATTTTGAACTTTGAGATGCTAGAATGGTCCTGCACATTTTTATTCTCATTTATATGCTACAGTGATATTGCTGGTGATATTCACGCCAAAGAGTGACTCCTGGCCAAATGAGGCAATCTGGCCTGTTTCTGCACTGCTTAAGTCTCAGCCATTTGGAAGGATAGGTCTTATACTTGCTGTACGTCAATTGTGTGCTGTGCTACATGCACCACCTTGTCCTCCCTTTGCTCACAGCCATCACTGGACATGCTAATGAGTACCACAGTCTTCCTTCATCTCAGAAAGTGTGAGACCTGCCTCATGTGAGATGTCGATAGAGAAATGTGCCAAGAGAAGCAGAGCTTGGATGGATGATGATGCCTGTCAGTAGAGTCTATACCCCAACATGGACTGGCCTCAGTTCGTGCTTAAATTTTTCATCCATAAGAGCTGTTGGTAAATACCAAAGCAGAGAATGAATGCAGACTATATTGTATTCAGGGAGAATGGGGAGCTGGCATAGGGGTGTGGATTTGGGGGCTTTGGATTGGATGCCTTGAAGGAGTGGTGATGCTGTTGGAAAGCCTCTGCCCACCCACACATTCTACATTTTTCTACTTTTGATTCTTTGACACTCTTCCTCTTTGATGTCTCTTACTTTTTTGGTTGAATTTTTAATTCCATAATCCTTTGCTTTGGCTGGGTAGCTGGTATTAGACATGAACTGAAGTATGTCTGTAAGGGGAAATCCAGTGAGAATAATGGTCGCAAACAGTTAACTAAGGAAAAACAAGAACAGTGCATGCAAATGAGTTTGCTCTGAAGACTCACAGTTTTATACTATCACCAGCTGAAAGATTTCCTGATTCAGGTGTAGTTTCTATGCATTTAGTAACCTGCAATGGTTTTTCTTCCATTAGCTGATATAGTGTTCCCTCAAACCCAGCAGTGTACAACATCCTACTGCCCATACTGCAAGAAGACCCACAGCTGTCATGTTTGTATGGATCAGAATATGCAGTCTTCACTTGATGCCTTCCTGGTTTTGCAATGGAGAAAATAGTGAGCAGCTGATCCCTGTCTGCCTATGTGACTCTGATGATTCTGTGAATTCCTCATATTTCACTTTGGTGGTCTATTTTCCAGAATAAAGACAACTAGCCTACTCAGTCATTTCCTGTACCTTTACGTGATTTTTAAACGAGTTACAATTTAAGAATATAAGGGTCGTTGCTTATAACCAAGTTATACTTTCTCTAGATAATAATCTTTTATGGATGCAGAGCCACCATTGTTAAATGTCATCTCCTTGTGTTGACTCTATTTACACAGAAAGTATCCCTAGAACTATCACTTCAGAGGAAATTGTTTATGATAACCTTTGAACTGTTTTGTAAACATCGAAACAGGGGCAATAACAATCTTTTGCCCCTGTATGATAAAGACATTCCTATTTCTATAAACTAGGAGACTTCCTGTAATGGGATAATTTCACAGTTTAATAGAGTTTTCAGTTTCATTGAAGCAACAAACTAGAAAAAAACCCCAGCATGTCTAAAACCACTTGGAATGTATAACTTGAGCTAAGCAAGTCAAGTGCCTGCAAATGCTTGCTTGTGTTGTTTCTCCTGCAGCAATTGCAATAACCTTGTAATGTGTATGTGAACCTTCAATGAGGCTTGTCCTGAAGGCTTCAGAAATTGTGGTTCAGGTGCTGCTGTTCATAAATAACATTGCCTCCCACGATTCAAGTTTATTGGCCTTGAGCCTTCTGCTCTGATTTTTACTCATTTGTAAATGTAAAGCCCACACTGTAAAAGATAATCTATTAGGAAGTTCTAAGAGGTCTTTTTAACCACAATAGGCCAAGGGATCTTTTTTGTACGATCAGAATTGTTAGTAAATGTTGTTTCTTTTTATTGGCATATGAAACCCTACTGCTTGTGTGTCTTTAAGTATGTGATGTGTAAATCATCTTGCTGATGCCAGCACCCTAGGAATCAGGTATGTGAAAGTGCTTTTGCAAATAATACCTCTTGCCCTTTGACCATTTAAAAACCAAACCAACGAAACAAAAAATCCTCATGTAGCTAAGATGTGATCTGTTTAACTCAAGAGGAGGTTTCCAGGACTTGGGTGAATTTTAACTATCCTTCTTGACATAAGTCAAGCTGTGCAAAGCAATGAAATTCTGATTGCTGTGTGGTGAGACAACTGGATAGTGTTACACTTCCCTCATTAAGAGGTACTGGAGTTAAGCAGAGGGAGTTGAACTTTCCTCTGTATTAAAACAACAAATGTGGGAGACGAGCAGAGCAACCTGGAGAACGAGAGTTCACCTTATAACAACAAAGACTTAACAAGCAGTATATCAAGTCTCCTGAACTTTGTCTTGCTTGGTAGTTTATCAAACAACTAAGATGAACAAAATAGCAAAGAATGATTTAAATCTGTCCTGATTTCAATCTTCTGGCCTAATTTTCAACTTCATTATTCAACTTCATTATTATTTCTGTTCTAGTATATCATTGCTCTGTGTTCTCCCTCCTCAAGAGATGTTCACAGTTTATACTAATCAAAAAATATATACAGATCCCATTAGTGAAATAAAACACAGTGAAGATGGGTGATATGCCTTACGGCAAAAGTTTTTCTAACCTAGTGATGATTTCCCCTTTTCCAGCATTGTTTCCAATCTACTGTAAAAAAGGAATATGGCTCAAATAGTCTCCACAAATTTTTTGTCAATGTTAACAGTACCTAATTACTGTTAAAATCCAAGACAATATATCTGTGGCTTTTTTGAAACAGCAGATTTTTCATACTGTCAAGATGCACATAAACCCTATAACATGAACTGACACTGAATCATACTTTACAGAAAGTCTGAAAAAAAAGAAAATCAGAAAAAAAAATCAGAAGACTGACAGTTTACAAAGTTAAAAATAGGCTATTTTGATTGTAAGAGGTTGGTTCTAGAAAAAGACACCACAACAACTCACAAGACCAACGTTCAGCCTTGCTGAACTACTTAGAATCAATCAGTGATAAAACAGTTTGCCCTGGAAAAAACCAAATAATTGAAATCTTGATGTTGAGGCAAAACCAACACACTGAGAAACACTTCTGTTGATTACAGCTGAATGAAAGTGACTCAAGGAAGATAATTATGCAACAAACAAGCAATAAAACTGGTAAAATTTAGTTTCACAAGGAATTTCGCCCCAGGTTCTGTCCTACTCTCCTTGCTGCTCCCTCTCATACATCCTAGTTTCTCTTCCCCATGTGCTCAGGTTCTGTTATAGCCATGCGTACACTGACTGACTCCTCTATAAGCACAGATTGATTAGGCTGATCTGCAACAATCTTTTAGACAGAAACAGCACTAATTCAAGGTTTTGGAAGTGCTTTTTCCAGGATGATAAAGCACAATCATAGAGAAGGGAAGGGAATCTGATTCACTTGCAGTGAGTATGAGTTTCAAATAAGGTTGAAGCTTGAGCAAGGTACCAGTTTTCCAAGCCAGACTACGGCTTGTGAAAGGGGCCTTCAACAGCCAGGAGCTGTAAGGGTCATCATCTCTTCTGTCACAGGACCTTGAACAACACATACACTTGTACCTTTGTGTCTAAAATATGCCATAGTATTAGAATTCATGAACAGAGGGTTGAAGGGCAGACCAGAGCACAATCTTAATCACATCTTCTCTTCCAAGAAAATAGAAAAAAATTTTGCTCAGTGATACTCCCTCTATGCTTGGAATCATTGTGTTTCTTAAACAATTTTCTCACTTGTGGGCTAGATAGGCTAATGTCTGGGCTAATAGCCAGAGTTTCAGGAGGAATAAAGCAGTCATGCACTTTATTTTTCCTTCCTAAATTATCTGTTTTTTGATTTATCTTAGTAAGTGTTTCATTGTGGTAAATGTATGGCTCTCTGATTACTTAGCCCTTAAGAATGTAAGTTAGTTGGAACAAAGACCTCATGCTTCTCTATGGCCTAACTCAACAGGGCATAAGATTAGCTTCAACTGCTGGATACTACATTAGCATAAATATTTAAATAAAATGTTACTTTATTATGCTGTGTGTTTGATGTTTGGCCCATATAGATCCTTTCAGCAGTCTGCACAGTCTTTGCTGAGGAGGCAACTTAATATGTTTCTCAAACAGAACAAAGCTATATTCTTCAATGCTTTGGGTAACATCACCTGATAAATTCACTGTAAGCCCTTCTAAATGTATTATGTGACTGGAGTTATCTGCAGTGTTACTAGGAAAAACAGAAAAATTTTTAGTCTGGATGCTTGATCTTGCAACCTCATATAAGCCCCAATTCCACATGGTACTTAAGCACATACCTAAATACCCATATGAATAAAGTCAGCCACGCTTTTTAAGTGTCTTGTTGAATCTGGGCCATACAGAAGCTGAACACATCAAGCAACTACCCACATCAAGTTCCTGTAAAAGAAAATGGATTTCCAGAGTGCATTCCCTCTGGCTGTTAACACTGAAGACGAGTGAGTGATAAAATTTCTGCTGCTTCTCCTTCTTGAATAGAGACTGTGTATGTACTTCCTTTCATTGAAATATTTTCTCTCTGGAATCAAAAGTGATTTGTAAATTTTGGGAACTAGACCATATAATGTGAAATAAAGACCCATGGGGTTTTTTTGCTATTATTTAGTCCCTGAACCTTTCATGATAGCAGGTATTGTTAAATAGGAAGATCCTAATAAATACAATAAATAATGAAATAGATGAAGATTAGTTACGAGACAGCCTGTTGGACTGGGTTGAACTTTGTGGCATGTCTACTCTTTAAGTGGTTTTGCAGTCAGTGGACTAGTTCTACTTTTTATCTGTGGAGCCTACAGCTTCAACAGTGAGGAAACACTGCTCCGAAATACAATGGTTAGTTAGCCAAAGACTGGTCAGTATTTTGATGTGTGTCTTGTTGTCATTTTGAAAAATATCGGTGCACTACAATTGCCTAAGTTATCACTTACAGATGCTTCATGGACGTAATACAGAAGACTCTATCTGTGGATCAGCAATTTATCAAATGTTCCAAGATAAGTGGAACTTTGGACCATAGCCTTTTAAATTTTTTTAAGGTGACTAAAGTTCTCAAAGTACATTGAATGGTATCTTGGGATTTATACTAGCACTATTGTTGTACAGCATGAACATAGCAAAATCACTGCCTTTATTAAAATAATTATTTACACTGCATTATGAAATAGTCTGGTTACATGAAATTTTTAATTCAAAATGTCCTCTGGCTAGAATGTATTCGCAAGTGTTATTGCAGTGCATATGGTCAGAAGGCTCATCACTTTACTGCTATTAGACACAGATATAAAAAGACATTTTGCCTTTTGACTACTGTCCATAAAGGAATCAGAATGAATCCTCAGAACATTAAGTTTTCTGGAAAAGAGTGCTGAAAGAAAACATCAGGCTTTTAAAATTCAATTTTTTTCTGTCTCATTTTCCTTGATCTGCATCTAACTGTCCATCTTTAAAAGTGTCTGTCTCCAATTAAACCTACTACTAGATGAGATGATAGAGCTAATCTCACTTGCTCTGTGGATCTCAGGGCAATCCTGCTATACAGCACTGTAGACAAATTCACAGTTATCAGGAATGCAATAGCACTATCACTGCTGTTTTATCTGCACTGTGATAGTGCCTGTGGACTGGGGAATCATAATACTCTGTTCTAGCCAAATATAGTAAGATGTCAGTTCTTTCTCAAAAGGGTTTAATCATCCAGTTATAGCAATGATTTAATCGTTGTGTTGAAAGCAGTGATGACAGTAAAAGAAAAATAGGGTTGTATGGTTTCTTATAGTATGCAATTTTTTATAAATAACTTAGAAATAGAAAGCTAAGAGATATTAATGACTCTTTGGAAGGGATGATAGCTTTCTACCTTCAGGGTTTTGATAAAAAAGTGACCTTGTGGATTATGTATACTGTAAATGACTGCCTGAGAAGGTGAAATGATTTGGACTTTAAGCACTGCAGGAAACACTCTTTTTCAGCACTCCTTCAGTGGAAGTTTTGTTGCTTGAATCTCCTTGGTTATCACCAGAGTGGCCCAAACTCTATCTATGCCTTAAAACTCATGTCTTCGAACTAAGCCACTCTTAAGCCACTCTTTCATCAAAAATTGCAGTCTAGTAATTCTTTATGTAGAACATAGTTGATCTTTTCAGACACCAAAGTAACCAGAAGTTACATCACTGGCAGCCAACATGGACCTCAATCCCCACTTCCCAGGCCTTAAATCAAACCTTCAGAGCTTCATCTTGTATCTCCTTGTTGACTTACTGGCCTAGGGAGATCATTCTTCTGAGGGACCCTGTTTCTGTGTTGAGCACTGGTAGCTATAACTGACTTTAAGAAACAGCAGCTTGGAAAACTGGACTACTGCGAGGCTGAGCAAGGACTTTGATTTGAGCTTGTCAAATAGTGTTCATCTTTCTTGTTATGAAACCTGAGCACATTACTTAGTTTCCTGTTTTACAGTTATACAATGTTTTCTTAAGACCATTATTTGAATCCTTCTCCGAGTGGTGAATTAAAAGGTAATGCAAAGGCAACATCCATTTCACAATTCCCAGTGAACAGGAAGATTTCTGGACATGAAAGGAACTGGCCCCATATTTTTTGGCTGGGGTCTTCTGAAACCAGATGGTATAGATTTTGTACCTAAGCTTATTCAGCGTTTACTGCTGGCTGCTGTATTAGTCCTGGCAGCTGCTTGGAAACCTCCTATCCCCTGAAAATTAACACCTGGTTTCAGAAATACTGAAGTACAAGTGATGGAAAAACTATCTAGCTTTATAAAAAAAAAAATCATTTCTTATTAAATGGAAATTTGTTAGCCCAGAAGTAACTCTGCTTCTAGAAGAAGTAAAAGGCAAATTCTCTGAAAAAAAGGTAGCTTTGTCTTAAGGGGAAAAAAAAATTCTAAAAAATTAGACAACTTTCAAGTGTCTTTAAACACATTCAGATAAATAAATATTACTATGCATGCTTTTAAATGTTTTGAAACTAAACATTAACTTAAACAGTGTTTTCAGATTTGGGTATCCATCACCACAGACCTAAAGTAATACTTTGAAATTTTCAGTCCTGATAATCTATCGTTACTAAGTACACCTGCATGTGTTCAGATTTTAGGACAATGGTTCGGTCTTAATAACTTAGAGTCAATTACCTTGTCCACAAAGTAAGTAACATGATTTCTGTTATAAGCTTTACTGTAGTTCTGTGATGCCTAGATATTTGTTTGTAAAGGTCTGATAAGTGCTAAAGCCATCAATGTATGTGTACAAGGGGGAAAAAAGGACTAGATTTTACAAAAGGATTGAAGCATATTCCATTTTGCTTATTTCAGAGGGAATTAAGAACCATTCTGGGTTTTTAATATTTTATGAGCTTAGATCAGAATTAATATCTCTCAATTTCAAAGAATAAGTAGATTTTATGCATGGGAATATCTAAGGTCTCGTTTTGAAATTCCATTTCCTAAAAATCTGTATTTGCTCCCATGCCTGTTTAGTGCTTCACACCCTTCAAGGCAGCCCTGACAAACAGTCAAGTGCAATGAATACCAAGACCATGGAGCTTGTGCTTCAGAGACTGCAAAGATTTATAGGCTTCTCCCTGTGGACTGTTGTCCCTATTACATAATCTGGTATTTTTTTTTTAGCTCGACTTGCAGTTATGTGGAATATGGGGCAAGGTAAAGTGTTATTGGCACCTTGAGGGTGGGAGAATTTCTCCTTTTGTCCTCCTCTCCTCTTCTTGCCTCCTTTACATGATTCATAAAATTAAAGAATCATAGAATCAGAGAACCATAAAATGGTTTGAGTTGGAAGAGACTGTGAAGATCACCTAGTTCCAATCCCCCTGCCAAGGGAACAGAAACCTTCCACTAGACCAGGTTGTTCTAAGCCCCATCCAGCCTGGCCTGTTGCACCTTAGACTGGCTCTAGACAGAGATTTGATAGTGCAGTAGATACTCCTGACATCCCTTTAGGCAGGTGTTTGGGTCCCCAGAGTGCTTTTTCTGAGTACTTGGGTACCCGTATGTCAGGTAATAACTTTAATTTACAGGTGTCTACAAACCTGAGTTTGAACTAATAACTTACTTTTAACTACTAATGTAGACCATATACTTAAGACTTCAGAAAAACCTAAACAGCACCATTAAATTTACATTGTCATTAGTTTGCAAAAAGTCAGTGTGGTCAAATCATGTTTAAACACAGTTTCACTCTACAAATAAAGCTTTTAGATAATGCAGTAGGAAAAACATACACTTCTTCTTAACAACTGCAATTGTTCATCCAGCTGTGCAACACATCCACATACTAATACAGGGGTTGGTGTTTGTATCTGTTCGCAGGAGAAGTTGCATTCAGGCATTGTTTTAACAAAATGTAGTTGAGCTGCCCAAGAGAGCAACAGAGAAGTGTGGAGAGTGTTACAATTTTGTAGCATATATTTGCTCTTTCCAGCGTTCTTGTCCTTGTGCTCCACTATGAACCATGTTTTCTATTTTGGCTCTGACATGAGTGCTAGTGCTCAGTCCATGTTTTTCTTGCTGATCTCTAGAGTACGTGGACAGCTACTCATGCAGCTAATGAAGAATTTTTATTTTTCTTTTTAACATTTTTGTTTGGCTTCAGCTGGCAGCCAGAGGGAAAAGATATTTCGTAAAAGACAAGATGTATTTATTTAACATATTATATAGTGAAGATATTAGTTTACAAAGATAATAGACGTTGAGGTTGCATCTAATCCCTCAAATTTGAGAAAATATTCCAATTCTTTTGTAGACTGTAGACTTTTTTAAAGTTGAGTAATAAGAAAGATTGCATTCCAAACATGAACTTTATTAATGATAAATGCAAGACATGAATGTGTACTTAACTCACATTTTACTAACTTCTGATCATATTACTTTATAGAACTGTATCCCCTGAAAAGGCCCAAGTCTCTGAGACACCAAATGAGATGTCATAGGCATCTTATCTCTTAGTTGTATTAGTAGTTTCATGGTTTGCCTTTATGAGAAAAAAGTCAAATATATGAAAAACATGTTGCAAGTTATTAGAAACTACCCAATTAAATCTATTGATGCATTTCCTGATAGGATGAAGAATTAACTAGGGAGTGGAAAAGTTAGCCATCAGCAAAGTACCCTAGGTATCCTCATTGTCTTTTGCATAGGTAAAGGGTGAGAACTTCACTAGTAATTTTCATATGCTTATTAAACTTTAAAGATTAGAGGAATATTTGGGATCGTGCAATGTTCGTCATGTACTGAAAAATGTATCAAAGTATTACAGTTTTATTTAGATTAAGAAAAGGAGTATATGCTTGGAACAATGGTTTTCAGGTGGAATCCCAAGAAAAGGATTTCCTGTCCATGTGTATGTAGATTTGTTGATCTAAGCAGTTAACAGAGCAACCAGGGCCAACAGTGGAAAAACAGTATTGTGATATTAATGCACGTACTTGGTTCCAGGTTATTTATGATCTGACAGAATACAGGTAATGCTGTATAAAACTGCATTAATCATCTAGTATACATATAGCAATGTATACCTCTAACAGGTTCAGGCAGACTGTTTTCTGTGAATACAGCAAACTCATATATTGCACACTTCAAGCTTTCAGAGAAATGATAGAACTGGAAATCTGGAATCAAATCTTCTTCAAGACAGAACTCCCACATCTCATCTTGTACTTTGCTATGAGTAGGTAATCAGGGCTGCAGAAGTTCTCATTTAATTAATAAATTCAGTTTTATATACATATAGAGCAGTGTCCCCAGAGGAATACAATCAAACCCAAAACTCCACATCAAGACACTGCTGCCAGGAGAATTCAGATTTTTTGTATGTACAGTTGTGCATATACGTACAACACATTTTCCCACAAATTCATGCTTGTACCTGTAGGCCTTTACTTGCACATTTAATTTTGTTGCTGTGCTATTGCACTACTGTTTCCCATTGGAGTAAGGAAAGATCAGATTTTGTCTCTAAACTGTTTTATGGAAGATATAACACATTTCTTATTCCTTTTTGAGTGTCAGACAATATAATTCTGAGCTCTGATTAAAAACGGAGAACAGTCTAGTTCCACAGCTGATACTTTTGTTTGTTTAAACAATACCATGGCAAAACAATGAATGAATGAACGATTGAAAACTAATTGTTTACAATGGCTGAAGCACAGGGCAGAGCCTGTGGACCAGACTCTCTGTACCCAATTGTCAACTGGTACTTTCTACTTATTCTTCCATATGATACCTTTAGGGTGAGTACATTGGTCACAAGATGGATTTTCAGTCCATTTTCCCATTAAATTTTGGGGTTGAAGACTGTATTACCTATCTCCCAGAAGCATGCCCCTGCCACCAGGCTGTGGACGTGAAGAGATGTGTACTTCCCATTCTGCCTGTTGAAATACTCTTGGCATAGCAAACAGAGCATCATTCAGGACTAGAAGGAAAAAGCAGAAGCAGGTGATATTGTAGGTTTGTGGTAATGACAGCCTTCCAAGGACAGAGGAGATTCATATTATGGACTCTGATCCTGGCTATTTGGAGCATAAAATAAAACACAGAAATAAACCTGACATGGACCAGCCTCCTTGTTAAGTCTAACCATTAAACTCTTCTAATTTTGACATGCAATTTCTCGTTAAGGACTCTTAATTTTCAGCCCCACTGAAAAGTGTTGTACAATCATTAACAGTATTATTCCACAGCTACATGCACAGCATACTAAACTGGAGGTCAGGCATGAAGTCTGATGTTCAATAAAAAATAACTACTCTGCTTGTAGCATGACACTAGCAGGCAACAGCTCTGGTCTGAGTCAACAAGCACTTTCCCCGCCAACTCCTGGATACAAGCCAGAAGCCGGTACATGTCAGGGTTTGTCCCTAACAGTGGGGATTGATTAGATCATCCTATATTTAGGGAGAAGAGAATTGATGCATAAGTACCTGAGGCATAGAATTGCTCTTGTTCTCCTAGCCTAGAAGACCAAAAAGGAGACTTTTATTCTGAATAAACAACCAGATTCTGCTGGCAACTAAGGGCAACTGAGTCACAAACAAAGAACAGACCAAAAAAACCCCAAAAGATAACTATTTCAAGTTCTCCTCTGTGCTGGAAATCACACAGAAAAGAAGTAAGGCTGTGAACTGTACATCCAGGTACTGATGCCTGTGGAACTTTACACAAACAGATGTATTTCAGGACCGTATTTCAGGCTTGTAGCTAAGGGCAAATGAAGATTTGTCATTTCCACACAGAATTCACAGGTGTAAGAATTGTGGCAGAAGGCAAGTGTGAAATGTATTTTGGAAACAAAAATTAATTTACTTCTTTGGAAAAAATAATTAATAGGTAAGTACAATCCTGGTAATTATTGAAATCAGTGAGAGTCCTGAGCTCACAAAGCACCCAAATTGGATCTGCTCAAAATGCATTGTTAAAGGACATGCATTTATGAACATGTGTTTGTATTGGGTTTGTCTGAGATAGAGTTCACTTTCCCATAGCAGCCCTAGCAGTGCTGTGCTTTGCATTGATAGCTAGAAAGGAGTTGATAACACACCAGGCTGTGGGTGGGCAAGATCCTGGGAGGGGGCTCAAGTAGGCCAGCTGATCCAAATTAACCAAAGGAATATTCCATACCATATGACATCAGTCAGATATAAAAGCCAAGGAAAGAAAGAGGGGGTTGGAGGAGCATTTGGTGTTTACCATCCTTGCCTTCCCAAGCAACTGCCATTTGTGTGGAAGCTCTGCTTCCTGGAAGTGGCTGGGCAGTGCTTGCTGATGGGAAGTAGAGAATAAAATTATTGGGGTTTGCCTCTTTCCTGGTGGGTGTGCAATCTTTCACTTTAGCTTTAGTAAACTGTCCTATCTCAAGCTAGAAGTAATTTTCCATCTTAATTTCTCTCGCCTATCCAGCTGGAAGGTGGAGTGATAGAACGGCTTGGTGGGCACCTGGTATCCAGCCAAGGTCAACACACCACAGTCCTTTTTGGCATCCAACGTGCCGTACAAATCCATGACACTAGGATTAAGAGTCCTACGCTGGGCCAAGGCAGAGTCAATCATTAATGACAGCAGCCCCTCTGCGATAATATATCTAAGAAAGAAAAAATGTTATTGTGTCAAAGTAATTGCAGCCAGAGAAGGAGTGGAACAAGAATAAGTGAGGGGAACAACAATGCAGATGCCAAGTTCAGTGGAGAAGGAGAGGGAGGAAATATTCCAGGCACTGGAGCTGAGGTTCCCCTGCAGCCCATTGTGCAGACCATGGTGAAGCAGCTGTGCCTCTGCAGCCCACAGAAGCTGACAGTGGTGCAGAGATTCACCTGCAACCTCTGAAGAACACCCATGCTGGTGCAGGTGGATGCCTCAAAGAGGGCTGTGAACCTGTGGGAAACCAATGCTAGAGCAGGGTCCTGGCAGGGGCCTGCAGACCTGTGGAGAGAGGAGACCACACCATAGCAAGTTTCTCGGAAGGACTTGTGACCTTGTAGGGGACCCACATTGGAGCATGCTGTGCCTGAGGGACTGCACCCCGTGGAAGAGTGACCCATGTTGGAACAGTTTGGGAAGAACTGTTGCCTGTGGGATAGATTCATGTTGGAGAAGTGCATGGAGAACTGTCTCCCAGGGGAGAGACCACATACTGGAGGAAGGGACAGACATTTCTCCCTGAACAGTGGCAGGAACAACCTGTGACGAGCTGACAATAATTCTCATTCCCTGTCTCTCTGTGCTGCTGGAAGGGGAGGAGGTAGAGCTCAGGAAGGACAGACGGGTAGGGGGAAGTTGTTTTTAAGATTTGTTTTACTTCTCATTATGCTGCTCTGATTTTGTTAGTAATAAATTCAATTAATATCCCTAAGTTGAGTCTGTTTTGTCAGTGACAGTATTTGGTGAGTAATTTCTCCTGGTTCATATCTTAATTTATGAATCCTTTGTTATATTTTCTCTCCCCTGTCCACTTGTGGAGGGGAGTGATAGAGGCACTTTGGTGGGTGCCTGGCATCCAGCCAGGGTCAACCAACTACAGTGTTCCATGGTAAAATTTTGTTTCATCTTCAGAAGCCACCCAAACGCCTCTCAATTAATCTTAGACAAACTGGCAAACTTCTACCTGACTAAGGAATGCCAAATAAAGCCTAAAAAGGGCTTGTTAGTATCAGAGTTACTTCTTGTCTCCAGCTGCTTCATTCTGCACTGGTATCATAAAGATGTCATAAATGTAGCTTAATTATCCAGTTCTCCAGCTTTACAGCTGTTTTGCTTACTTGTAGCCCTGCAGAACAGCTGACCACACCAGTGAGTATGGGCCTTCCACTCAATGACTTTTAGTCTAAAAATTCTCCCATAAAACCTGCATATAGACCCAGTTTTCCATGTGCTTTATCTATACCAAATTTTCCATCATCTTTACATGCTTGGATTTTTAATCTTTCTTCTGCCCTGGCTTTCTTCCAGGACACTTTGCAGAAAAGAGGCCTAGTGACAGCTCTACATCATCGGATATGGGAGTGTGGGAAGAATACTACAGAACTCCAAACACATCTTTCAAACCAGGAAGTATTTCTAGACCAATTTGAAAAATATGCTGGAAAAAATGTCCTGATGTTAAGCATATGCATATTTTTTTATTCACTCCATAAGGAAAGTCAGTATTTAGTATGCATGAATTACCATTCCAGAAAAAAAAATCTGAAAAAGCACACACCTCTCACCTTTTTAGGCAAAGAGCTGCTTCTGAACAGCAATTTTATGTTTCTCTCTGTTTGGCTTTATGGCAGCATTGAAAACTACTTTGTACAGGGGGAAAGTGCCATCAGTCAGGATGGGAAGGAGCAGGAGTTTGAGGCTATTTACCTTCTCCCAGGGAATGGTTCCATAGTACAGCTGGAAACTGTACTGATGATAATAAGGAGCCATAGCTCATACCCAGGCAAAGGCACTTAAAAATATCACAACAACCTCACTGATTATGAAGAACATCACCGTACACTGAAAACCAAAATTTAACCTTTGCCAATATTCAGGCCAGGTAATCTAAATACAGAACATCTATTTGCCATGCCTGGGATAAAGGTGAGACACTTCAGAGCTGACTTCTGTTTTCCAAGTGACAGGTCACATTATATATTCCTTCAAAAATATCCTGTATTTGTGTTAAGATTCACTGTGTTTTTAAGGCATTACTTTTGCTGTATTTGTGCTGATGCAAGAGGTGTGACTTTCAGCTTAAATCAGATATTTTTCTTAGCTTTGTGGTAGTTAAGCTACTCTATGTAAGCTGAGGTAGGTAGTCTCAATGTGTCTAGAAAATGAGCATTGCACCTCTGATTACTAAACCAGTTCTACCAGCTGTAGTGCTTCCACATACATTTGCGTACTTCTCAACAACAGGCTTGCACAGCAGTTTGGGGCAGATGAAAAAAACTCAATATGGCTTCCTGTCTCCACACTCAATATGGTTATTCTTACGTTAAAGGCTCCGATGCAGTTTCTTACAGCAGAGAGCAGCATCTTGCCTCTGTGTAAGGGTACAGCTACAGCTGCTGTCTTTTAGTTTTATTAACATGAAGCTTTACGCTCTCGCTATTTTCCTTTGTGTCAAGCACTGTTTGAAGGCAGTGTATTTTTTCCGTAGGTAAAGAAGAAGATTGTATCAGCAGTTGCTTATTTACAAAACTGTGGTCAAAGTTACATTTATTTAAACAATACTTACTGGTATTGTTTTACATTCAAAGAAGTGTATACACATCTTTCGCTCTGTAAACTTCCACTTCCATTTAATTGCATTTGAAACTGCAAATGTTATCGTCCTCAGAAGGCAGAATGATTCTAAACTATTGAAAGCATTTTTAACTCAATGGATAATTGTTTGAAGCTTTTTTCTATACACTATACATATATATAGCAAGATACCAAAAAACCTCAAAGCAACCCAAACGTGAAACTACATTCCTAAGAATAAAGTTTGGAGTTAACTAGACAAAAGGAAAATGATTTAGTAATTCCTATACTTCACCACATTCTCTGAAGAGGTACTTTTCTTTCCTCCATGCTACAGCAGCAGCAATTTAAAAGAAAATTAACCTATTCATTTAGGTACCTTCAGAAAACTACTGATTCTTTATACAATCAGGAACAATTTCAGAGGTATCTATATTTTGCTTATTATTGCTGTTAAAAAAAGTATTGGTGAAATTTGCAGAAAGCATGACATAGAGTCAAATTCAGCAAGATTTCTATGCATTCAAATGAAATGCAAGCATTTTTCTAGTGATGGAAACTAAAGAGTAATGCTGCTCTTCTCCAGAGTGCTTATTCCTTAGTAATAAACTTAACATTTTAAATTAGGGGTTTTCCCACCAAAAAAAAAAAAAATAGTTCAACTCTATGCATCCCACTCCTCAAAGTCAGTATTAGATCATTAATTTCTTAACATAAATTTGAAGACAAATGATTTTATGTCTGCTTACTAAAGAAGGTGGATCACTGAGGAATCATTTAGGGTAAACTGTTTGGCATTAATTATATTACTCCATTCTCAGGTGACTGTACATTCCTCTTGGCAGTTAATAAATAATTTCTGAAAATTTTCAATGAAAAAATATATTCGATTACAGCCTATTTTGAGTTATTTGTATTTTATCTGAAATGGTCCTTTTTCCACTCCTTTATCAGTTACAATGGGAAAAGAAATAAAAATGACTTAATTTTCCCCTCCTGTCTTCTTGATTGCAAAGTACATGCCAACTCTGTGCACTAATTACAATTCTTACTGTAGTATAGGGTTATTCCAAGCACTCAAAGTGAGTCTTTAGATTATGGCTTCATTTTAGTGGCCATTCTTCTTTTTTCTGTCATGTTGACATATACAATAATGTTACGGCTTGGCTTCTGTCACAAGAAGTGTGATTTAAGTAATCATTTAAGAGATCACTTCACCTCATCCGAAACCTAATCTGTCTGTTACTTTGTCGGTTGGTTGTCTTTGAATTTAGTTTTGCTGAAGTCCATCATTGGGGTGCTGGAGCAAACCAGCAGGCAGGCAGGCACCTCAATGGTTATCACCTACCATTTATTAATTAAAAAATATAATTAACTTTATTTATATTTTTTGCCTGATCATGTGAGCAGTTGTCTAACTGGCTTTAGTGTTAACAAATATGCATGTAGGTCCCCTTTTTTAGTACATTCACAGGGTATGCAGGCTGTACCAGGCAAGAAGTGGGCATTTTTCATTTACAGGGGCCTTATGACCCCTTCCTCCTCTGCTTTAGGAAAGTAAGGATTAGTTCCAATCAGAAACACCAGGAAGGGGTTAATTTTTAACTCAGGTGTGCATATCACAAATTGTGATCCCCATTTTTCTCTGGAACCATGGCCAGAAAACTGGTGGTAAGTTGTGTAACTAAGAAGGCCAGTCTGTAGCACACCATTTTGCATTTCAGAGCTGGCATAACCTGAAGGAAATCAGTGAAGAGGTAGGAAAAATCCTGTTGCGTATCTGATTTATTAAACTTTCTTTCTGACTAAAGAAAAAGTCAGTGGAGAAAAGAATAAAGAATCGAAAGAACAAAGTGAAGAAACCCCAAACATCAGGTTCAGGCCTTCTTGTGGCCAACACCTCTGACCTACTCCCCTGATAAATATAATTAAAAAGTTGGCAGTTGAGCAATATGTATCTATTAATCTTTGTTTGAGTTCTCTATTGGTGTCCATTACTATTGAACACGTTATGCTAATTAAATCAATTTTCAGTAAAGTAAGATCCCAGGGAACGTCAGTAAGTTTCACAGACTCTTTTCTTCTTGGTTTGTAACACGTTTGCATAAAATGTATTTTTTGGAAGGTGGAAAACAGATGTTTTTCAGAATATTGTCTAGATCTGTGAATGTTTCTGAAAGAAGGTCCTTTTGGTAGGTCTGGATTACCTGGTCAGAGCAGCAGTGCCAGAAGACCATTCTGGTTTGTATGTTATTATGGAAAGCATGAAGTCTGAAGGGAATAACACTGCTCATTCTAGAATTTGGGGGAGAAAATATGACTGGCATTAAATGGAAGTATTAGATCCAGGAGCAAAATGCAAATAATGTAAGGATCAAAAAAAGTAATGAGAAAAGTTAAATGAACATAGACAAAATGGGTATCTGAAGTAATTATTTTAGTGTTATTTATTCATTTGAATGGATTTAATGGAAAACACCTAAAATAAACAATTTTCTCTTACAGAATGGAATAAAGTGAGGTGATCCCTCATTAAATTACTTCAAAAGCAGTGAAACTGATACACTTTTAGTTGGTGGCATGTCAAGTGCACGAGGAAATACCTTCGAAGGTAAGAGTGAACTGCTGGGCTGTGATTTATGTGCTTTAGCATGAATGACATTCATTTTACCAATGCAATCAAAGCAGTCAAAACAGGCAGATGGTGTCTGGCCTGTGGAAGTCAACTGACTTTAGAGAGGTTCTTCTGAGCCTGATACACACAGAGCTGATACACAGAATGTCCTGAAAAAAAACCCAACCCTGAAGCTTAAATTATAAACCCTAAAATCGGCAAAAAGTCTGGATTTCAAATATAATTTATGATGTTTTGACTTTCTTGTTTTTCACTGTTCAACACTGGGCCTGAAAATAGATAAAAATAGGACAAAAAAAGTAATTAAAATAATTCATTTTAGAGACTTCTTCATGAAATAAAAGGTGAATGCCAAATATATTACTGAGCTTCTAGTATTTACTACTACAATTAAATTATTGCCTTTACCTTAATAGCGACACCCATAAAACAAAAGATTCTTGTTAAAACTGCTATTTCCATGTTCTTTTTCAAGGAAAAGATATGCTTAAGTTCTGCAGAGGGGAGGAAAACATACAATTTGCTCCTTTGTATTATCTCTTTTCCTGTTTCTCTACAAAAGTATTCAACCATACCTGAATTATCCAACAGAAAGGATATGCAGCTGTAATAGGAGAGTCAGTATGTGTACCCAAATACTATGATCAAGCCTATCAACTACATTATAGAAGAGTTTACATTTGCTGAATTGTTATGTTCTGTTTTAAAAATATCTTTTCATCACTGAAGAAAACATCAAAAGATTTTAGGCTTTGACATTCATATCCCAGGGTAAGTTTCGAGGTCTTTCATCAACTGCTGAAACTGGATTAGCACCAGAAAATATTTAACAGTCTCTACCTGATTAGAGCAGAAACTGAGGGACCTCTGGCTTAGTAAGAATCTATAAAATGTGATTATTAATTTCACAATATCACACACTTAAAATGAAAGTCTTTTGGGGAAGAATTGACTTTAAAATGACGATCTGATAAAGAGTTGATGAAAAGTCTGACTGAAGATTAAATCAAAATCCAGAAATAAAATTAATTAAACTAATATATAATTGCAAGTACAGGACGGGAGAGCAAATTTAACAAGACAGGATGTGCTTATAAAAGTCTCAGGACAGAAGGGAAACACTGCTTTTCAGTATAATTTCCGAATAGTACCCCTGATTCAACTTAAGAGTGTACTAGAGGAGTGAGTAAAATCAGTCTTTAAATTAATCTCTTTCTTTACAGAAACAGAAAACAAAATGTTTACAGGTTTGCGGTTCAGCAGTAATGGCCCCAAGCTTGGCCTCTTTTGAGCCACTGAAATGTATAGAAGTGTTTTCAAGAAACCCACATAATCTGGAAGCAAAAGTGACAAAACAAAAACACTGAAATTGCATTTCTTAAAAGGAAAACCAAACAAACCTGAAAAGATTGTTTTCTTAAAGAAGTAGCATTTTAATGGCTGAATTTTCCTAGCTCTAATCATTGTTAGCAGATGATGCCTTTAGTTCTAAAAAACAGTTCAGTATTGCTGGGAAACTGGGAAGATGTTGTGCCTCAGCTGAAGCCATGAAACACCTCCAGTTCACAAAATGAACAAATGTGCACTTAAAAACTGCAATTGTTAAAAAGTGCAAAAATGTGAAATTCTTGAGACACTGTATGAAAACAAGGTAACTACTTGTAGAAAATGGATGCAAAACTCTTGCAGCTTTTAAACAGGCAAAACCCATGAAAATGTGCCTGTAGGGCACAGAATTGCCTTTTTTATAAAGCTGTATGAGCATGAAAAAATTACTGATTTCAACTATCAAAGAATTAATTTAAAACATATTTTGCAATAGTCTTTTAGCTGTTTAAATGATATTTCATAGTAGCATTATAACAGAACATTACGGATTCTATCAAAAAGAAAAGGAAAACAGTCATGTTCAAAATCAGAAATGTAAAGGGAGATTGCATTTTTCTATAACTCACTGCAATGTAATAATCAATCCTTGTGCTAATACAGATCAAGTAATTGAAACAGTTGTGATTTTTTAAAAATTGTTATTAATTTATAAAATAATTTTTGTCCATTGCAAATGCATAATGCACATCAGCATAATTTTTTTGACAATATTCCTGTATTAAAATCAAGCTATTAAAATCATATTTATAGAAATATTTATTGATAAATAGCCTAAAATATAAATTCAATGAGAAATTTGAAATATCAAAGTGCATGTTCATTCAGTAAAGCAGGCTGTATATTATTTTTACAGCTGACCTCTGTTATCGCTTGCTTGAAGTAAATACTGCCATAAATTTTTCAAAATGTAAGAAAAAAGGAAATTTGGTAAATAAGTAGATTTAAGCCAGCACTTTGAATTACTATTTTCTGTGGCTAAAATAAGAAGAAAAACCCCCAGTCCGCTAGAATTGTAAAACTATCTGAATCAATACTCTAATTGTATTACACTTAGTAGTAGATTTTATTATTCAGTCATTGTCTATAGAGTAAGCACATGACTAAAGGATATTGTTACTAGTCTTGAGTCTCAGCATCTGTTATTCTGTGCAGGTCACTGCACGGTTTCAAATTTGTGTGATATATTTTAATAGTTTTAGACTGAAGAGTAGAGGCACTTTTGCAATTCTTACATTGTAAAAGGCTTGCCCATACCAGTTTCCAACACCAGTTTCCCACCAACAGTGTGAGATTCTAAGGCCCAATTCTCAGCTCAAATAAGGTCCAGTGCAGCTGCTGATTTACCCCAGCTGTAGATTTGAATCTGCTGACATGCTGAATTACTGTTGATCCCTGAGCAAGTTTCTATGTGTATATTATGAGCATTACAGTATATGACCCTATGGAGCTCCTGAGTCAGAGCCGTTCAGTTAGCTGAAAAAACCTCAAATGTTTACTTCTAGCAGTGCTGCTGAGCCATTAACTGTGATTATTTTTAAACAGTAGAAAAAAGCAGTATGTGTTAGTGTGCTTATTCCCCCTTTCAAGACCCCGATTTTAAAGATCTACATCGCTGTTGACGATTAATGGCAAGTGACTGTCAAACCTGAAAAAAACGAAGCATAATTTTCAAATATCTGACAGAGTATGAAGAGCTGGCAAATCTTAAATTCTCTCTTGCTGTCAGATACTGTACTTCTCTTCGGACTACATTTTGTGCATATTGTAAAATAACTTAAATATCAAATCATACAGAATTAAGAACATACTTCGATAAAACTGATTCACATCTGAGTGCTAATATTTTTGAACATATTAAGACAATATATATAT
This sequence comes from Serilophus lunatus, assembly GCA_013399895.1. Classification (NCBI taxonomy): domain Eukaryota; kingdom Metazoa; phylum Chordata; class Aves; order Passeriformes; family Eurylaimidae; genus Serilophus; species Serilophus lunatus. The sequence goes on from VXBA01003793.1 coordinate 250,545, forward strand.
CTCATCAACATTTAAATTTGCAAGCATCCCATAGGCCAAAGAAAACAAAAAACTAATAAATATGCTGAAAAACCCCATACCTCAGTATGAAATCCTGACCCCTTCTCCAACTAAGTACATACAGTCCAAATACACTGGGAATGTCAAGCTACAGGGGCCCCTCTGTGGGGAAACCTGTATTTCAGTCAGCAGCATCCGTTAGCTAAAAGAGAATTGTAGGGACAGATGCTGGGGGAAAGAAGGAAGGAAGGATGACAGGATGAAGCGGTGTCTGACTTCAGAACCAGGGTGTGTTTCCGTGTACAATTAAACCAACGCCGTGAGCGCACCAAGGCAGCACTTTCTCCGCACTTATGTGCGGAACACAACTATCGCTCCCGGCTCATTTCGGTGTAAGATTACGGTGCTAATCATCACGCTCGCGGTCCCGCAGTCCTGTCCCATCTTGGAGGAGAGAACGAGCGTGTCGTACAATTCCCCTGGATCCCGCGGCAGGGATCACACCTGGGCGACGGTGGCCGAGTTAAAACCCACCGGGGGTCTCGGCCTCAGCTTTGTTTAGGCAACGCCGCGTTGGAGCCTCTGCCCGGTGCCACGTTCCCTCCGTTCCAAGAAACATCTACATGGGGCGGCGGCCACGTCCACGGCTCGGGAAAGGCAGCCGCGGAATTGCTGCCCTTTGGATTAAGAAGGGCCCGGGTGGAGGTTTGGGAAACTAAAGCCGCGTTTCGGCTCGCCCACCAGGGGAGCGGCGGGACGCGCAGGTGCTCGGGCGGGGAGGGCCAGCGCCGGTATCCGGCCGGGACCCGCCCGTTCCCGGGCACCTGCTCGGGGCGCGCCCGCGCCTCCCGC